>VDFB02257938.1:0-129718 GCA_007258455.2 Sequoia sempervirens | reverse complement strand
GGATCAAGGTTTGTGACTAGTTGAATTTTCAAGAGTGATGAAGTATCATTAATATCATGTCACACAACTATCACATCAAGAGATTCCTTGATTTTTAAGTTGAATTTGGAAAATGATGAACAAAGGTTAGGGTCTACTTTAAAAAATTTACAAATTCAAAGATTAGTAATACATTTTTCATTTCATAATCTCACTTTCTAACTTGATTATGATTAAATTCTCAATAGCTATTAAATGCAATTAGCATAATGTCAAAACAAGTTAATGCATCTCATGTATTAGTTGACTTTCCTTTAGGTTTAAGTTCAATCATATCAAATATTACTATTATTAAATTCTCTATAAATTATTACAATTTTATTTTGACTTTGCAACCAATTCCACCCCATAATCCAATCTCACCTAATATTTAAGGAAGAACTTAATACGTATATTTAACCAAAGAGTAATCTATTCAATAGAGACAACACGTTTAAATTCAAATCACAATAAAAACATCTTTGTAATGGTAAAATTTTCATACCCGTGCCATTTATTATTTAGTTTTGTGATTATTTTGGGACAATGGCTTAATACATCTACATATCAAGAAATGGTTGGATCTTTGCAAAGTTTGTCTCATTCCCCTATCCTTAACTTATCCCCATATACACGTACCTTCCCATTACCCACATCTACAAATAGTTATGATGTGTGACCTATGTGAACATGTCCCATTAGAACATAAGAAAAATACTCTAAATATATTTTAAAAAATGTCTAGTCTCATAAATATATATAAAAGGGTAAAGTATACAAAGATCAATCAACCAAAGTATAGAACCTTTTCATAAGTCAACAATCTTGAATCCAAAATTTGCATCAAAGAGCATTCATTCTTTAGCTGTAGTGCTAAATACCCATATCCATTGCATTTATTTTCTATATTTTAGGATACATTAATCTACAAAATCACACATTAATTAATCTAAATTAATTACTAACTAATATATATACAGTCTATTTATGAAATATGGGTCAATGAATTTTTGTCATAAACTATACAATTGAATCCTTATAAAATATCAGCCTAAATTAACCCCAAAAAATATTGTTTTCCTTTATAATCATACAATTTTAGAAGAACAAAAATCTTAGAAAAGTCTAGGAATAAATTTCATAACATGTTAAAATTTACCCACAATTTTAGAATAAGTTGGGCATGTAGGCCTTTCGTTCTTTGTTTTTTTTAAATGTGCAAGCTACAAATGTTGATTTTAGTCCGTAATGGACATTGAAATAATTTATCAAAGGCAATTCTAGTTTTTTATATTCATACGACATCAATAATTTTGTTTAAAATTTGTATATGAGAAATCTAGATAGGTGAATCACCAGATACACTTACATTTGATAGAAAAATCTAGTCACTTTAAATTAAAAATAATAATATATCTAAACAAAAATCACAATTTAATATAATATAATTTGGAGTCCTACGATTTGTGTAAATTGTTCAATTCCACTTGTGACACATCATGTTATTCAAACCAATTCAAGTGGTTCAACTCACTCTTCAATAATATGTAATATTCTCTGATGATCACCACTATCTAGTCTCCACTTACAACATCCACGTGCATGTGAAACTGGATGAAGGGATAGGGCGGTTGTTGGTATGTGGCGACTAATCATGCTATATTGTACACTCTTTATGTATCCTTGCCGGGGTCTAGGGCCAGGCCGGGCCCCAAGTGGGGTTTGGGGGCGATAGCCCTTAAGAAAAAAAAATCCCATTTTTTTCGCGTTGTCATCGAAAAAGGAAAAATCACTGAAAAAGAAAGAAAAAACCGACTTTGTAAAACCCTAATTCTGGAAGCTTCTAAAAAGCTTGTTATAAGTGGTTGGGATGGGAGTTGCAGTAGGGCATTATTAGTGAGATTGTAATATGTTTTACACTAGATAATAAAATCATTGGATGGTTGTGGTTTTATGGATGTAACTCGGATTGGGTGAACCACGTTAAATTCTTTGTGTTGTCTTGTTTCTGCTATAATTTTCTGTGTGTTTTATTTCTTTGTTTTATTGATCAAATCTGCATTTAACTATTAGATATATCTACCTTCTAACCCTAACAATAGTAGCGATTACTTGGTGGCTATATTGATATACCTTATTCTTAGGTTGATAATCAATAAAATGAATCCCATTTTGAACAATTTTGGCTTGTTTGATATATATCCCTTGCACTACAATTGAACCTATGGGAACCAACATTCCAAGGTAAGACATAATATTTTCAAGGTAAATACATGTACCAAATTCAAAATATACATCGAATAGATAAATCATGCAAGAAAATATATTTATTCAGTTAAACTTATGGGAAACAACATTCCATTGCTTGTTTATGGTTTTGCTAGCTTCTGCCTCTCTCTTGTACAACACAATAAAAAATAACTAACACCTTCTATGTTTCCAGGCTCTACTATGGCTGCAAAAACATCTCTTGTACCAAATTTACATGGAAAATTTGTAAAAAAAACAGAGTTCCACTATCATTTAAGTATATGTAAATTTACTTAAAAAAAGTATCCAAATAAATTTAAAAAATCATTAAGTTACAAATGTACACAAGCTAATACATGCACGATATAAATATATATATACATGTACATACCTTTTTTAATCAATTCTGAAATATGGTCATAATCAATTGAAATCAAAGGAATGTCTTCAAATCTTTCATCTTCATCTTCATTGTATGTGTCACTAACATCTAGTGGCACCAAATTCCATCCACGGATATATCCTTGTTGTTGGTTGTTGCATTCATCATAGTTTTCTAAAATACAATCATAATAAAAAATGTGAGTAATCCCTAGTGTACAATGTCCACGGGAAGCTATCTATACTCATGATAGAATGCAAAGATCATGTTTTCTCTACCCTCTTGCATCCATGCATTGATCTTCTATTCACACCTACAAAAATTAATTTTGCATTAAAAATAATAAAAATATAAATATATTCAAACTAAAATAAATAAACTTGAATGTATACATATACGTATATATAAAGATTTAAATTCAAATAGTACATACTCGATATCTCCCAAAACACTCTATGTGGAATGTACCAGTTTGTTGTTGAAGATGTACCAATCTCATTTGATGCAAAGTGTTTTTGACACCATTCAACAACATCATGTGCATCTTTTATGCGATCTCCCACATAATTAATTTGATACTTTCTTAGAGCACATTTGATGCAAGCTCTTGTGCCATCATGTTCACCCTTTCCATACCCGTGCTCTTAAAGAAGCTCCAAACATGTGGTATATTGTCATTTCAATAATATCTACATAGTGCATAAAATGGCCTTGATGATTTGAATTTCGAAGCACATCCATCTGACCATACAAAATGTATTTCAATTTTCACACCCCTGATTGCCAAATATTCAAAAATCTTCTTGAAGCAATATTGTACATAATGTGCGTCATGCTCTTTGTCATTACTAATATAAAAGTGATATTCACTCTTAATGACTCCTGCCTCAAATGTACTATCAACACCATCCAAATACATTTGTGCATGTTGATAAAACACACACACCATAATAGTGATCTACTCTAAAAAGTAATATTGCAATTGTATCTCTTTTTGATGTACACAAGAGTAATTCTCTGCAAAGTCAACTATTGATAAAATTGTTCCAAGTGGGAAAGTATCTCTTAATGTCTGAAACTGTTATGCTTTCCACTTAGAAAAAAACATGTTGTATGTATGGTTGTATCAATTTATAGGAAAAATCCATAAATGTTCCAATAGGTATCTCCTCTTCTACATAATCTAACCTTGTTGATTATTTGCCACTTTGGTATGAAATTTGATGTACTTGTAACTCTTGCAATTTAGTAACTTTTTTAGGTTAGTATCTTCATCTCTTAAAAGAATTTTAGTCAAATTTCCACATGCTTCACATAGTCCTTTTATGGAACTTATTTGACTAGTTGCACTATCATCGTCTGATTTATCACATCAGATGGATGTTATGAACTAACTTGTCCATCTAAGAGGTGCATTCTGAAAACCATCATTTTCTTCTCTAATCTTTCAAAACACTTGATAGTAGAGATCAAACTCAATATGATAATGACAACAAGTTTCAAAAAAAAATTATGTCTTCACATAATATGGCCATTGTTTTCCCAATCTTTATATGTGGATTTGAATTACAAAACATCACATACATCTCATGTTGTGTTATGTCTAACCAATGTTTTGTATGTAATTTATTATTATTGGGCCTAATCTTGTGTCTGATAGCATCTCTACTATTTTATGAAGGACAGGTATGATCATTCCAAAAGGTTGAGATCAAGTTCTTAAAAACATCTTGAATCTTATCAAATTGTGGAGCTCTACATATAGTTTCCCAATTTCCTTTTGAGTTATTATCATCCAAAACCTTTCTCCTTTTAACATATTGTGTCAGTGTCTTTCTGTTGAAACCAATCTCAGTTGAAAGTGCAAATATTTTCTTTTTTTGGCCATTTTTTCACTTAAAATAGATGTCAACATCACTCTTCTTGAAATGGCCTTATCTATTGATTGAGATTGTTTCCCAATGAAACCCAAATCATTTTTGAAATTTTCAATAATATCTTTTTCTAGGTGTGAACCTTTCCTCTTTTTCATACTTGTATCTACACCCCACAATTGTAATGGCTCTTGTAGCTCATTAATAAGAAGTACAATTAATAATAATTGGGCTTGATCGAGTGTATCAAGGTTATTGAAATGAGCAATTATTTCCTTTGCAATTTTGTGTATTGACCTCCTAGTACTATGTCTAGGTTGTTCAACATAAAACTTCAATTTTTCCATATCTATTTGAAGTAAATGGTCTAAATTTCTAGAATAAATGTTTATATTCACCTCTTTAGCTAGATTTATATGCTCATCCATGATGGTATCAGGAAACGATCTTGACCCCTCTCCAACATCCATTCCTTGCACTTGGGCCTCCACCCTAACAAAAGGAAATGAAACCATAAATAAAGGAAATCAAAAGGAATGAAGAAGAACACAAAAAAATACTCTACACACGGTTAAACAATTGTAGCAAACATAATTGAAATGAGAGAAGAAAATGGAGGAAATATGTGTTATTTGTGTGCTATGGAATGGAGAGACGATTTGGACATGGGCTTGTCCTCCAACAAACCTAGTATCATAAAAATGACCCCAACTATTATATTTTCTTCATTTTGACACAAAAAGATTCAAAAGAAAATAATTCTCTACAATTGTCATTTTTGTTGTTTATGTACAAGTAAAATTGTTCACATGGTTCTTATGTTGGAGCACCCACATTCATCTTTAGGGTCTATGTTGCTTCTGCACTAAAATATACTGTGTTACCTTTACTTGTTCTAAACTCAACCTTAAATACAAACCCTAAATCTTAAACCTAAATGTTGGCCTCCTCTAATGGCTTAATAACTAAGCCCTTAAAGTTGTAACTTAGAGATTAGATATCTGCACTAAGTAGTTATCTTGCTCATCATGAAGGTTCATTTCTTTGTCAACCCAGGGACGTGAACTTGAAATGGGTCAACATTGTATGTACACTAGGACTCAACTATAATCATCCTTATCCTATAACTAGAAAGGAAATATTACTAAAAATAAAATACTTAAAAGGAATTAGCATAAGTAATGATCATGAATTAGTAGTTAAACTGAACATCAACAACTAAACTAAACTGAAATGAATGACAAAAATAGAGATCTCAGCAAATAGACAAGAAGTTACGCTATTTGCCTTGGCTGTAGGAACACACATAGAACATAGTTCCAATGGTTGCATGAATAGACAACTGCTAAGACCGTAACTAATTATTGAATAGAAAAGTAACTACTAAACTGAATGGATGGAATTCTCACCAAGTGGCCCACCTTGAATGAGTCTTCATTAAGCTAACTCAGATGCAGCAAATCAAAATATCATTTTATTCATTGAAAACATGATTGTATTCCTTGAAACTGAAAATGCAAGTACAATATCAGAACATCCAACCTTGTGAAGAGGGACATCCGATCATTATTTATAGAAGGAAATCTTCTAACTAATTCCTAACTAACTGGGCAATCAACTCCAACAAACTAGGAGGACACCATTTATTGAAAGCATGAAAAAGAGGAAGGAGGTTATGTATGTGCCAGTTTTAGTCAAACCAGACTTGCTTCAATGAGGATCCAGCATAACAACACCTCCTAAATCTACTCAACTAACAAACATGATCATTTAAAGGTAAGTTACAACTTCCACATGAGCTAGAAGTTTCCCTCCATTGGAAGTTTTCCCTCCATTGACCTCTTTAATGACCATATTTTGACTTCTTTAGCAACCAACCAGTTGTCATGAATTTATTCCACCTTGCAAGATTCATTTATATTTGCATCTTAATGTGAACCTGCATAACGACATTAGCGTACACAAAATAATTGTATATCCATAATCACCTTAGAATAACATTCATTCAATCACATGTAAAATTAATATAGATATATCACATAGCAGGTTAAATATCATCAAAGGTTCCAGGGGTAAGTTCATGCCCAAAGTTCATGAATTTAGGGAAATAACATAAAGAGTGTCAATAACCAGGTGCTAAATTCCATAGTAACAACAATAAATATATGATAAACCCAATCAAAATTGAGCCATTATTTGGAATCATCATCTCCCCCCAACCTAATGACCTATTGGTCCTCCAGCAAAGGGAACTTAATTCCTTTGCCTCACCAAAGCTTTGAAATCACCAACTGTTGTCTGCCCTTGATCAGTCTCTCTAGGATTTGAATTGGGATCCCATAGAACCCCTACTTGCTTTCCAGTCTGCCCCACCTTGGCCTCTCTATATCTATATCATACTGATAGGTTTTGTAATCTGGTATTGGCCATAGCAAAATAGGTTGCTGAAATATCAATGGGAGCCAATAGTGCTACTTCATCCTCCCAAGATGTATGTACTTGATGCTTCGTTTGCAAGCTGCATAATAATTTTTCAAGGAATGGAGTTTATGTTGTTTTAACTGATTTCGAAAATAATTCCATCTCTGTTTATATACCCCAATACTGATTTTCTTGTAGTAGCAACTACCTGCTCATATTCTTAGTATGCTTCCCCCATAGCAGGCATGATCCTCTTTTTGTATTATGGATTATAGAGAAGCCTGTTCCATGTGTAGTAAATGTCTACAGGATTGCTTGATTCAACTCTTAGAGATAAGGAGATATGGAGTTCTCTTTCTCTGTATATTTTGAATTGCTTCCCCCAATTGATTTCATTTTGAATTCATGACATTAATGCCCTCAAGTGAATATCTCCAATGTATAACAATGGATTCCACTCATGGTCATTAGGAACAACATAATTATGCAAGAACAATTCACACAATAAATTTTTAACCTCAAGAGGAGAGGATTGATAGGCTTGGAAAAATTCTTGTGGGGTT
The DNA here is from genome assembly GCA_007258455.2 of Sequoia sempervirens. NCBI lineage: Eukaryota > Viridiplantae > Streptophyta > Pinopsida > Cupressales > Cupressaceae > Sequoia > Sequoia sempervirens. The sequence goes on along the minus strand of VDFB02257938.1, from coordinate 122,210 downwards.
TCAATGGAAGGGCTTAAACCATAAATGACCCTTGACAACTTAAAAGAAAGATGGTGCTCCTTTAAATGCAATGCATATACCCTTGGAGGAGTTTTGCATGCCATCATTTTTGGTACCAAAGCCACCACATTGTTTACCTTATACTTTAATGTAGTGATCTTTACATTCTTCTCCTTAATTTCTACATTTTTCTTATTGAATTCTTCCCGTAGCTTGAGTTTTTCTTTATTCCATTCTTCCTCCTTTTGCATCTCTTTCCATTAGTCTAGGGCTACTAATGCCCATGAAAAATTAGGAGGTTTGTGCTTTCCTACTAGGATTTTTCCTTGCACCAATTCCGGATGTCCATCTTGCTCTTCTAGGACTAGTTCTTGGTTTTCAACTTGCTCTGCAATAGCAGCAAGTTCTTCTAACCCTATATTTTCCTGCTCCTCAAGAGCTTCTTCCACTTCTACATTTACCTGCTCCTTAGGAGATTTTGTCTCCTTCCTAGGTGTCCCTCTGAGTCTAGGGCTCCTTTTTGGCGGCACACTAGTAGTAGACTCATTTAGTTTTGATTTCTTTGGAGGGCTTGTATTTTACTCAGTGGCTATAGGATGACCAGTGTATTCAGTTTTCTGCTTCCTAGGGCTAGGTTTTACTTTTCTTGGCTTATGCTTCTTAGCCTTCCCTTTGTTAATTTTTTCCTTTCTCATTTGTGCTTCCTCTTTTCGAATGGCAGCCCTAGTGCGAATTGGAGTTTTAGGGGAATCATCAACATTGGGGCCCAAAGATGAGCTTTCTTCATCTGTATGCTCTGATTCAAAGGAACCTATTTCTACTATAGGGTATGCTACACGAGTGTTTGTGCTAGGGTTTACCCCAAAGGTTGAAGCTCCAGGAGTTATTTTAATAACCCCCTCTTCCCCACTAACCCTATGAATTAGGGGTTGACCTCTAGGATCCACATTTTCTAATTTGAATTCATCAATGTTCAAAAATTCATCCCATGACATATTGGACACTTTTTGCAAATATGTTTCTAAAAGCAATTTAATTAAACAGTGATGGGAAACCAAATTTTCCCTACCTTTTTGTGTTTTGACAGCCATGATTGCAAGAAGGTTGTACAAAACATTTGGCACATTCATCCTCCTGCCATGTCTCATGTGATTCAGAAGCTTGAAATGTACAAAATGGAGACATGATTGACGACCCTCGCAGGTAATATATTTGATAATGTGGACAACAACTTTTTTCCATTTTTTTGGAAAATAAGTTCTCCTTGTTCCTTGTTTATCTGCAACAAGTGGAGGATCACTAGACTCAATGAATTCTTCCCTAGCTAACATAGCATCCTTAGAAATAGGGTAGGGTTCTCCTTCAGCAGACAAACCTGTTGCTTCAACAATCCTCTCTTTAGTGACTATAACTTCTAGCCCTTTCACCATTTCCTTACCATCGAAAAGTGTTTGTGCAAATTCCAAGGCAATGTCATCATTGAAATTGTCTAGTTTCAGGAAGTAATCTAACCATCCATAATTTATGAATTTGGCTAGAGAGAGTGCATCTTGTAGGATTACCTGGTGAACTCTAGGTTCATTTCTGATTAGATTACCTCCCATTGCTTCTACTCACACTTTGAAAAACACTTCTACAAGGACTTTTTTCCTACAATCCTTCTTCTAAAAAACCCAATTTTTTTTATGCTTCCTGCAACTCCTCACTAGTACTAACACCAATGTCATATGACTCTTCAATTTACCTTTTTGGTGGCATTATGATTATGACTAAGGTAATAAAGAGGACATAAAGGAGGAATATCATCAAAGAAATTGGTGGTGGCTTAGTGTCACATCATGCATGCAAGACGTCATTTCAACTATATCATTTCAAATTTCAAATTTGCTGCCATGTTGGTGCATGAAGTGTGATTAATGACATGTATGACACATGGGTTCACACTCCCCCCAACCTAAATAAAAGCATGTGTCCGCACAGGCTGGGATGTAATTATGATATGACAGGGCATAGTAATAACATGTGCTATGTGAAATATCAATATTAAAGTACAACAATTAAATAAATTCATGTAAGGTAATTAAGAGACATTAAGTTGTTATGCACGTACTTGAAAATTTGGAGTGTTTCTTTTGCAAAGAATGTGGAAGGAAGTACCAGTCACTAGAAAAGTACAGTTGAGCTTATTAAATGAAGTGATGATGGAGTGAAGTGATGGTGGAATGATGGAAGAGAGAGAAAGGATGGAGATGAATGGGCAGGTATGTTTATTGATGGAGAAGTTAATTCCCACTAAAAGTGGAAATCTTTATTATGATTGCATGTGTACCTTTGACTAGTCAGAAGGATGGACACTAGGTCCCCTTCCTTTGGCTATAGGAACTTTAGAGTTCTAGTACTCAATAAATTGTTGCATGAACTCTTGTTTTGAGGTCGATTTATGATATAACCTGAGATGATGACCATTGACCAGGATCTTCAACCTGACAAGATTAATTGTTGTGAGTTGAACAACACCATTGGAGAAGACCTCTGCAACCTCATATGGTCCCAACCACTTGGTTTGAAGTTTTCCTATGTTGTCCTTATACCTAGAATCATAAAGAAGTGCCTAGTCACCTGGCTGGAACTTCTTTTCTTTGATGTATTTTTCATGCCATCTAACTCTCTGGTTCTGCACCATCTCAGCATGGAGGAGAGCTGATTTCCTCATCTCATCTAAGGCATTTAGTTACATTACCCTGTCCTTCTATGCCTCAGATATATCTATTCCAAGGTCTAGTGCAATTCTAAGAGTTTTGTGTTTAAACTCTATAGGAATCATTGCTATCTTTCCATATAATAGTTCAAAAGGAGTAAAACCAGTAGTGGTTTTTCAAGTGGTTCTATAGGCCCAGATAGCTTCTAGCAAGCCCAATATTTTATGTGGATTGATACTATTTTGGTCAGAATGGATTCTATTTCCCTATTTTTTACCTCAAACTGGCCATTGGATTGAGGGTGATAGGTTGTAGATTTCCTGTTCCTAACATTAAACTCATTCGTGCCAATGTTGAGACAAGAGTGGATGTGAATTGAGCCCCTTGATCTATGACTATCTCTCTAGGAACTCCATAGCATGTGAAGATTTCTTCATAGAGGAATTCTGCAACTTTATTGTCCCTAGCATGTTTCATGGCTTTGACCTCAACCCACTTAGTCACATAATCAGTACAAACCAAGATGTAAGATTTTCCATTTGATGGTGGATCAATTGGACCTACAAAATCAAGTCCCCGTTTATCAAATGGTGTGATAACTACTTGAGGGTATAGAGGCATTTCAACTGATCTAGTTGGTCGGCCCATTCTTTGACATCTATCACACTTCCTAGTGTACTTGCTTGCATCCTTATGAAGTGTAGGCTAGTAATACCTTGTATTGAGAATCTTCATGGTTGTTCTCTTGGATGAAAAATGCCCTCCACAGGGTTCATTATGGAATGCATGTAGTATATCATAGGTTTCATCCTCTCTTACACATCTTCTTATCGCATGATCTAGTCCAGTATAGAATAAACAACCTGCAATCCATGAGAATGGAAAAAATTTCTCAATAAGAACCCTTCGCTCTTTTGGAGAGAAATGAGGGGGAAATCTCCTTGTAACCAGATAATTGGTTATATTTGCATACCAAGGTGTGTGCACAATGATGGAGAACAAATTTTCATTAAGAAAGGAGTCATCAATGACTTGAGTGTCATCTAATGTAGTCAATCTGAAGAGAAATACTACCAAAACATTTTCCTTACCCGGTTTGTCTATGATGGTGATATCAAATTCCTGCATAAACAACAACCACCTTGCTAATCTACCTGAAATCAATGGCTTGTTCATAAGGTATCTTATGGCTGCATGGTTTGTATGGAAAAAGATCTAATATCCTGTGATATAATGCATGAACTTGTTGAGAGCATAAATGACTGCCAACATCTCCTTCTTTGTCACTGTGTAGTTAAACTCAACTCCTTGTAGGTTCTTGTTGACAAAGAAGATTGCATCCTCTATTGCCCCCTCTTTTTGTCCCAAGACAACCCCTATAGTATAATCAGATGCATCTATGTGAATATGGAAAGGGAGTTCCCAATTAGGACCCTTGAGTACAGGAGCATGGGTTAGTGTTGTTTTTAAATCAGAGAATGCTTTATCACAATCCTCTATCCACTAGAACTTAACATCCTTAGTTAGAAGATTAAAGTGGTGTTGTCATTTTACTAAAATATTTTATGAAGCGCCTATAGTATCTTGCATGTCTCAAGAAGCTTCTAACATATTTTTGCTTGACAAGAATAGGAAGATTGGCAATTACCTCAATCTTGGTTGGGTCCACTTGAATTCCTTTCTAAGAAATATAATGGCCAAGGACTACTCCTTCTTGCATCATCATAAAGCATTTCTCATTGTTCAATGATAGATTATGGTCCTCGCATCTCTGCAAAACCTTTCTTAGGTTTTCTAATGCTTCTGCAAAATCAATACCATAAGCAATAAAATCATCCATGTAGATCTCCATACAATCATGTGAAATATTTGAGAATATACTGATAATTGCTCTTTGAAAGGTTGCAGGTGCATTACATAAACCAAATGGAAGTACTGAATAGGCATAAGTTCCCCATGGATAGGTAAAAGTTGTCTTTTCCTGATCTTCAGGTGCAATATGTATCTAATTATAACCATTGAATCCATATAGGAAGGAAAAATACTGCTTACTTGCAAGTGAATCCAATACTTGGTCTATGAAAGGAAGGGGGAAATGATCCTTTTTGGTGGTAGAGTTTAATTCTCTATAGTCAACACAAACTCTCCATTTACCTCCCTTCTTAGGCACAATTACCAAAGGAGACACCCATTGACTATCTGAGATAGCGTAGATAAATCTTGCATCCAATAAATTATGTAGTTCTCCTTTCACAATCTCCCTCAGTGTAGGGTTTTTTCTCCTTTGTGGTTGCCTTACTAGTGTGCAGTCATCTCTAATGTAGATCCCGTGAGTACATAGTTTGGGATGTAATCCTTTCATGTCATGGTAATCCCATGCAAATGCATGTTGATGTATCTTCAATAGGTTTGTCAGGGACAATTGTTGCTCTTGGCTCAGCTTGTTGTTAATATTCAAATGTTTCCCCTCTAAAACTTGTACTTGTGTGGTCAACTCAATCATGGTTGTTTCACTAATGCTTGGAATTTTTAGTTCATGTGGTAACAATGTATGGAGCATATCTGTTGTTGCAAGAAATCCAAGTGCATGAGAAGTGTGCAAAAGTGTCTACAATGGACATGCAGAACTTGATTCATGAGTGGGCGACTCTTCATGCACTTCACAATGATTCTTAATTATATGGGATAATACTTCATCTTCTTCCTGAAGTTGCATAAAAGGACTTTTGTCTATCATCATGAGTTGTGCCATTGAATTGACCTCCTCAACCTCTTCTCCAACATGTGGCCATATGGGATTGTCCATATCATGGGATGGTTGAGCAGGAGGATAGAGGACAAGCTTTTTAGTGCTTCTCCCATTAGAAATAGTCATGTCCCCTGACCGACATCCAATGTAAGCATTTGTTGTAGCTAACCACAACCGACCCAGAATAATAAGATACCCTCCTAATGTAGCTTTAGGGGAAAGGATCATGAAATCTATTGGATATTCCCAAGAGTTGAGAGTAATAACAAGGTCTTCTACTATACCATCTGGTTTGACAATGGAACTATCAACAAGTTGTAGGAAGTAGGAGTAGGTCTCATATTTGCAACATTTAGTTGCTATAGGATATCCTTAATCATCACATTGATAGCTGCTCCCAAGTCTATTAGAGCATTCCTTAGTTGGATTCCATTTATAATGACTCCAACTACAAGACTACCTGGGTTAGTATATTTAGGAACAATGAATTTTCCCTAATGCTTGGAATTTTTAGTGCTCATGTGGTAACAATGTATGGAGCATATCTGTTGTTTTGCAAGAAATCCAAGTGCATGAGAAGTGTGCAAAAGTGTCTTACAATGGACATGTTTGTGTGCCTAAGTGAACTGCCAATTTTTGAATGTTCCAGTTTTGGTGGTTTGAAAGTGGGCAGGACATAGCTTCCAATTTTGATTTTGGGGGCACTATAAGAATTCAATATTCCTGAGTTTCATGGTTTTGGAACTTTCCTCCCAATAGAAACATGGGATAATTTAACCATTTTCTTCAGCCTTCTTGCCAAATTGCCTGTTTCTTGTTTTAGTCTGCATAAAAGGACTTTTGCCAAGGTCTATCAATCAATGGAGCTTCTCCCCTTTGCTATTTGGTCTAGATCTGCAATTCTTGACTGTAGACTCCTTTGTTCAACATGTGGGAGCTTCTCCAACAAATATATGACTTCATCCTCCTGGCCATCCTGGGAGTTCTCCTGCCTGTAGAGTTCTGCCCCTCCGTGGCCGCTTTTTTCCTGGACTCCGGCCCCTCGGACTGCTTTGAACATCCTCAGAGGCCCCGACGACCTACTTTGGGAGCCCACCGGGGTGGGCTACTTCCAAGACTCATCCCTCTTGGCCATTTTGAACATCCATGGAGCCTCGGCGACTCAGCCTCCGAAGCCCGGCCCCTCTGTGGCTGTTTCTGGGACTCCGTCCCTTCGTGGCCGTTTTGGAACTTCTGCTTTTTTTGAAATGAGTCCAATCTTGAGGATGTTTTTCTAGGCATTCTTCCTTCCCCTTTTCCCATGTGCTATAATTGAAAAATATTGGTTTTGATAAGTTTTATGAGGTCCAGGAACTTCCCTTCTAGTTTGTTGTCCCTCGCTCGCTGCCCGTCCCCTTGGGCCCGCATTAATGTTTATTGTCCAAATGAGCTCCAAATATGAATATTATGATCTTTTGATGATGCATGGATGGATCTAACAAGGATTTTGCAAGATTTGACTAATGTTTTCCTTGATTTGTGTATGGAAACACTTACAAACTTTATGTATGTAGGATTCAAGAAGCTTACTGCCAGTTTGTCAGGAGACCCATCAAGAAAGTTGAACAAGGAAAAGCGAATTGCTCCCACCATTCATTTCATGTTCTTTCTCCCCTACATCACCAAAGGGTCATAGAAGAAGGCCTATGCCAAGGAAGTCAAGGACAAAAATGCAAGGTGGCCTTGAAGAAAGATAAGGGAGTTTTCCGCCTGAATCAGGCAACCAATCTATTTGCAAGATAGACTCGTTTGATCCAAGAAGAACACTACAAACACATCAAGTGAGGAAGCTCAGACATACTATAGGAAAAGGGCACCGCTAATGACAAAACTGCTACAACACCGAGCACTAGATGACAAAATAGGGAAAAGACAAGGAATGCATTTTTTATTGTTGAATATTGTGGGGTAGGTGAAACCCTAATGTAATTGAATCTGGGCCATTCATTGCAAATTGATCCTAGCCATTCATTTGGGCTTTGGAAAACTATAAATAGGGGCTTGCCCCTCATTTGTAAGGGTTGGAGAACTAATGTAAAGACATTCTGCAGCAATAGAAAGCAACATTGCATGATTTATGGGTGTTCCTTTTGAGTTTTCTCTTTATGTATGCATGGTTCAACTTCCATAGTAGTTTTAGTTGTGGATTCTTGAATGGAGGTGATAATGGAAATTGTTGTTATGGTATTTGATGAACTTTCAGCCCATACTTTTAGCACTTGTTGATGACAAACTACTGTGTAAAGTTAGCCTGGGCTTCTTGATTTCAATGTTGCAACTTAGTTCAATCGCATGTGCATGATGTGTATATGCAATTTGAAAATCTGTAGTCCTTAGAAGATTGCATTGGTTTTGTGCAACTGTAGGTTTCTCTTAGCCAAGCAAAACCCAGTTTAGGGAGTTTGCTCCATCATTTCCATGATCACTGTTCATTTGTAGTTTCAGATCTAGAACCTCTTTTCCTTTTTTTTAATAAGTACCTTAGGAAAGGTTCATTGCACATTGTAAAGCTAAATCCAATGATAAAAATGGAGTTCAAGACTGCTGTTTGAACCTGCAGCAAACACACAACAGCTTCTCCATCTTAGGAACTCCATTTCAAGACCCAACTTCCCATGCTTTGTAACTCATCCGTAATTCCGCCTTGTGATTCCAACAAATCACATGAAACAACTGAGATATTCCAAGCACTGTCAAGACCTGACATTAGAGACCTTGGGATAGTGTTCTGCAATTTGATTGTGCAAGATTGTCTTTCAAGAGAGGTAGTGCACCTACGCACTGTCTATGTTGAGAAGTGCATAAAAAACACATCAACAATATCTACCAACTGCCCCACCACATGAACTGTAGTGGGGTCCTTCTTTTTCCTCCCTAGATTTTTGAGACATGCTTCCTTAATTGCCTTACTACATATGGGAACATCTTTTATGGCCTGAAACAAAGTTATTTTGACACATATGTGTTTCAACTGCTCCAAAATATCAAAGTATGTTTCTTCATTTTCCTCTTTTTGTTTAACAACTTCTAACCTTTGAGGAAATGGTGGGTCTTGATCATACTGGTAAACTAGTTTAGGATTCTTGGGCACACTTGACTGAGCAGGGATATCAGATGGATTATGATGCTCCTCTTCTTCCACAAGAATCTTTGTGATAATAGGAGTGGAAGGTGATGGAAAAGTGGTTCCTAAATGCAGATGAATGTCACTAACACTCACAAAATATGCAAGAAATTGATTGGGATCTATAGAGTATACTGGCTACTACTATGGTTTGTTATTTGGGTTAGTCGTGGGTTGAGTTGGTAATTGAGGAGGTCTAGGTGTGCTAGAGTTTGAGTTAGTAGGAGGAGGCATTATGGTAGGTTGTTGAGGCTATGGAGGTGGCTACATGTAATCAATTGCCTGGTTTGGCCATTATTGTCCTCCTCTCCATTGGGATGTTTGTTGCTAGTTTCCTAGAGGTTGCTGCCAATTCCCCTAGAATTGCTACCACTGAGGTGGAGAGTTTTGGTAATTGGGCCAAGTATTTGGAGGGTTGTTCCAAGGCTGAGGTGGATAGCCTCCAAATTTTGATGGGTTTGGGGGTTGCAATTGATTACCAGATGCATAAGAATTCAAATAAGGTTCACTAAAAGATAATGGATTTGGTGGCATACCTTGTCTTGGAGCCCATGCTCTTCTTTGTGCAATGTAGAAAACCTAATCATCATCAACCTGAACTGACTTGAATTTTGGTGGAATCTTCTTGTTGTCAATGTTGGCTACCATTTTACATATGTAGTCCTTCTTCTCTAGCCTGCAATGAGGGCAATATTCTGCCAACATTGCTTTTGCCTCCTCTTGTTTCTTCTTTGCTTGAAGTGTATCTAGCTGAGTAGCCATATTGTTTATGATATCTTGCTTGTAATATGCTAGCAAATGAGTGATTTCCATCCTTGAAACTCCATTAGTGGAGGATTTACCCATAGAAGATTGGTAGCCTCTTCCTTTCTTTAGAGCTGCCCCAGAGTAGTTCTGACATATCTTCTTAATATCATCCTAGGGAACTTGGGTGATATCTCCTCCTCCTATCAGGTCTAGAGCATCAATGCAATTTTCATTGATCCCTCTAAGGAAGAGAAACTTTTGAGACTCTTCATTGAGTGCATGATGAGGAGATTTCTACAGGAAAAACAAGAACTTGAAAATATAGTCCTCCAAACTTTCATCTTCCTTCTGCTGCATCCTGAAGATATCATCTCCTCTCATATCGCTACCCCTACAATATTCTTTATACTTCTCAAGAAACTTTTTTTTCATATAATCCCAATTCTCTATAGTATTCCTACCTAAGCTCATAAACCATCTTAATGCAACTTCTTTCAAGGTAGTAGGAAAAAAATTAAGCCTATGAGCATCAATAGTGTAATCATAGCTTTTGCAGAGGATATCAAACTCAAACAAGAAAGTGTTAGGGTCCTCTATTACAAGCCCATAGAATTTAGGAAGAACTGAAGCAGGGATGTTCTTGAGGTTATCAACTTCATTCTGGTGAGTGATAGGAAATGGAAAAGATGGCTGATTAAGTCTATTTGGATTTTGACTAGCCATATTTTCTTGATGGAATGCCAAAGCAAATGGATTCTCAATCAAGTTTTGGGAGACTTGCTCTTCAGAGGAAGTTTCAGAACTGGTCAAATTGGGAAATACATCAATAAAAGGATTTGCCTCCTCTTCTTCTTCGTCTCTTGGAAGATTTTGAAACTCAACTAGCTAGTTATCAGGATTAGGGTCATTAGGAAGGAATCTCCCATGAGCATCTCTTCTCCTGCCTCTATGCATGTGGTATTAACTCAATATCAGCCAACTCACACGAAGAATTGGTGAAAGAATAACAAAGCATTTCTTTTCTCAAATGAAGGGTATGTGAAGAAAAAACTTCAAAGATACCAAAACAAGAAAGAAACTAAAAATGACTCCAAGGAACTTCCTAGTTTGACACCATCCCCGACAACGGTGCCAAAAATGTTGGCCTCCTCTAATGGTTCAATAACTAAGCCCTTAAAGTTGTAACTTAGAGATTAGATATCCACACTAAGCAGTTATCTTGCTCATCATGAAGGTTCATTTCTTTGTCAACCCAGGGACGTGAACTTGAAATGGGTCAGCATTGTATGTGCACTAGGACTCAACTGTAGTCATCCTTATCCTATAACTAGAAAGGAAACAATACTGAAAATAAAATACTTAAAAGGAATTAGCATAAGTACTGAGCATGAATCAACAACTAAACTAAACTTTAAAATAAATGACATAGATAGAGATCTCAACAAACAAATAGGAAGTTACTTTGTCTGCCTTAGCTACAGGAACAAACACAAAACATAGTTCTAATGGTTGCAGGAACAGAAAACTACTAAGACCATAACTAATTACTAAACAAAAAAGTAACTACTAAACTGAATGGATGGAATTCTCACCAAGTGGGCCCACTTGAATGAGTATTCATTAAGCTAACTTAGATGCAACAAATCAAAATATCATTTTATTCATTGAAAACAAGATTACATCATATCAACAACATGACTGCACTCCTTGAAACTAAAAATGCAAGTACAATATCAAAACATTCAACCTTCTGAAGAGGGACATCTGATAATTATTTATAGAAGGAAAGCTTCTAACTAATTCCTAACTGGGTAGGCAACTCCAACAAACTAGGAGGATGCACTTTATTGAAAGCATGAAAAAGAGGAAGGAGGTTATGCACGTGCCAGATTTAGTTAAACCAGACTTGCCTCAACGAGGATCCAACATAACAACACCTCCTAAATCTACTCAACTAACATACATGATCATTTATAGGTAAGTTACAACTTCTACATGAGCTAGAAGTTTCCCTCCATTGGAAGTTTTCCCTCCATTGACCTCTTTAATGACCATCTTTTGAATTTTTTAGCAACCGGCCAACTATCATGAATTTCTTCCACCTTGCAAGATTTGTTTATATCTGCATCTTAATGTGAATCTGCATAACGACATTAGCGCACACAAGACAATTTGTATATCCATAATCACCTTAGAATAACATTCATTCAATCACATGTAAAATTAATGTAGATATATCACATAGTAGGTTAAATATCATCAAAGGTTACAAGGGTAAGTTCATGCCCAAAGTTCATGAATTTAGGGAAATAACATAGAGAGTGTCAATAACCAGGTGCTAATAGTATCAATAACAAATATATGATAAACCCTATTAGAATTGAGCCATTATTTGTACTCATCACTGAACTTGTATTTTTTTACTTTCTACAATTTCAAACAATGATTTTTTAAAATAAATTTAAAATTTATTTTGGGACAACAGTAATTGTAAGCATATCCCCTGACCCGCTGAAGAAAATGAAAGGAAAACCACCATTAAGTTGACATCCTAGCAGCCATCTTGAAAACAAATGAAAGTCAAACTACAACCATTTCTATTTTTATTTATTAATTTATAAGAAGTAGATCTTGAGTACATTGGGGTGAATTATACCATGAAAAACTAGATTATACTAATTTTCCCTAGAATATTTTCCTACATGAAACGAGATGAAAGGAAAACAAAGACAAACAATCAAGTGAAATGTGTTCATGTAAAGAAATTTTAATGCTAAGCGGGGATACATACTAAAGAAAACATTGATGATGGAACCATATACTGACTTTTCCAATTAGTTTCTATAGGAAAATGATGTTATCAAATATCAATATATCATGAATTCTACAATCAAGTTCTACAAGAATATCATGCTAACAAATATTAGTCACGATTTGTTCATTAACTATGCCCATGCTTATGCTTGGCTTATTGTGAAATGGTTTTACCATTTATTAAGTATCATTGCTTTGTTTTAAGGAGTCGATCTCATAAAGTTGCAATTTCTTAATGATCAATCAATTATCATAAAAAAAACATTATTAGACATCTAGTTTGAATATGGCTAATGGTCCCAACCATATTAGCAGGAATATGGTCAAAATGAAAAGTCAAGTCTCCAAGGGGAAAAAGCGCTCTGATAACTATGTTATAGGAAGAATCAAAGTTATATATCTGAAACAACTCAAATCTTTTTAGGATAACTCTATTATATATATATATATAACAGTGTAATTATGCATCACATGTTACGAACTGATTTCTTATGATTAAATTTGCAAGACATAAAAATTAGTTAATTATTGTATGAAAATGAAAATAGTATTATAATTACATTAAATGTTGCATAAAAATGAGAATAGTAATGCATGCACTTTAATTATTGTATGAAGTAGATAAATATCATTAAAGATCAATTTGCATGTTTATAACTAGTTGCATGTAAAAGGTGAATTACATGTCAATCATATATTTTACTGTGTTTATGCATGAAAAGATTGAAATAGTGGAAGATGTTCATATAATCATTTGCATGAAAGAAAAAGAGTATTTATTTATTTTTATGATCTTTGGTTATACATACTATTCTATTATGAATTGGGTTTACTTTCCAGGATAAGGTGTCAAATATGGACCAATAGAGAAGGTCCCTCTTTGTGGGATCTTTTGGTTTATTCTAGTGTTTTGGCCAAAGCCATCTTTTCATTAAAATAGATGAATGTTACCTAGAAAATTATATTGATATGTTTCTCTACCATAGCCTGATAGTAAAGCATTGCATGCTCCTGTTAGAAATGCATGTAGATATATCAGGTTGCATTGGGGTTCCCTCTTGCTTATTGTTTCCAGATTGCTAGGTATTTCGTGTGGGGTTAGGTATTATTCATGTTAGGAATAATTTTGGGGAAGTGTAAGCTTCGTGGTTGGGCAGAAAAGTGCCTGAGCCATGTTCTCATCTCTCAGACTTGCAAATGACTATTAGGGTTGGTGGCGGTTGGAGACTATATTGATTATGTTCAGAAATCATTCTTATATCATTATTTGTATTTGTACTTCCATATTGTATAATTAGTTGAGTACATGGCATGAGATCCTGAGTTGTACTTTTGTATACCAGATATTATGTGCTTTTACCTGGATTATGCACTACACATGTGAGGATGTGATATGACATTTATTTATCTAATGAAGTTGTTACATTTAAATTCCATGCTTATGATCTCAATATTGAGTTACTAATTATTTTAGTGAGATTTTTTTGGGTCTCAATCCTTACATTTCTTTTCTAACACTTAACATAACTCAGGAAAAAGAACCATCAAGGATTAGTATCAGATGTGGAAATGGAATACTACCACAACTTGAAGTCATTATGATAAAAATATTTTAGTGAATAATAATTGGGGTTTGATATCGGGCTTTATTGATTGAGAATCCCAATTTCGGGAAAAATTACTCATTGTGGAAGGTTCATGCAAGCCCAAGTTAAGAAAAGAAAAAGCATAATTTATTCTGGAAGACAAAAGATATTCGATTCTCGATTTTGGCAAAGTTTCACATTTGAAGCAAACAACTCATTTTAAAGAAAATAAGAGAAGACAAGTTGAGAAATTAATGTTATCAAGGAAATACTTTACTACTATATGATCTACTTTACTCATCTTTCCTTAGTGGACACAAGATGCAACAAGGCCAAAAACCCGATTCCTGCAGGACCAAAAAAAATGATAAAGAATTTTACTCCCTTTATCTTGACTTTTGAGTGTTTAGTTGGAAATCACCACTATTTAGATCTCCAATCTCAACATGTTCTCAAAGGACTTACACAATCTTACCACTTCCTCCAAACCAAGAAAAGGCAGAAAAAAAGGGTTTCCATTCTGTCGAAGCCAAAAAAAGGGGGTGTGTTGTGAGACTACACAATAATAACCTATTTTTTAATTTATTTTTAAAAAATATAGATGTATACACCTAAAAATGGTCACATCACATTGTTCAAATAATTAAATATTTTTAATATTTAATTAAATCTCCAATCACTGTGTATAATAAATTTAAATAATTTATTTATATTTATTCATTCTTTTCTCCTCCCAAGTTTATTTAATCATCTTTTCGTATTCATTTCTTTAATTAATTAAATATTATGATTTATTTATATTAATTATCAATAATCTGACTTGGATATTTTCCAAATAAAAGATTAAATATTCTCTCTTTAAATATATTCTTCAGGTAATTAAATATTTCTAAAATATTTAATTAATTTTCTAAAGTCACATATAATTAAATATTACAAAATATTTAATTAAATTTGTTTAGTGCATTAAAAATCAAACTCAATAAATGAAATTAAATAAATTTATTTATTTAATTTGGGGATTATCTTCAACATCCGTAGCAAACGGTCAAAACAAAAATTTAATTTTCTTGTTTCTGTGCAGGCTTGTTCCCGTGGGTTGAAGACAGGAATCCATTCTTCTCTCCAACCTCCAACCTCTTCCATCTTCTTCTCAACCTCTCCATCTCTCACCTTTCAATTCCACCAGACAATCTTCCAGCCGTTGATTCTTGCCAGCCAGGATTGTGCCTGCAAAAATCTATAAATAAGACTACCGGGTACTCCAAAAATAGAGCTTTCAGTAAGAAAATTATAGTTAATTTGCATTAAGCTTTTAGCATTCACAGTATTCAAGTTCATAGCATAGAATTATAGCATAGAATCAATGCATCTTCGTTTAACCCCTGTCATAATCCACAGCCCCTGCCATATCCGTCAGATTTAAATTAGCATATATAATTCTTTGCATACTCATTCGCAGTAGTTGGAGAAGTGAGCTACACAAATCAGAGCAGCAGCTTGAATGAATCGTAGAGATAGAGAAAGATGGAACGCTTCTGAAGAAAATTTATGTTTGTTCAATTTTATGTTAAATTCTTCAGTTTAAAGTTATGTGAATGTGTGTTGTGTTTTCAATTAGATTACATATTTTAACATACACAATGGATATATTTAGAAACCCATAGAAGACCTATACTAGGATGATTCCAACATAAATTCCTCTCTATAATGCTTACATGGACAAATATTTTGAGGAATGTTCTATGCATAAATGTATATCGTGGAGGGAAGATGATTTTTCTTTAATGGCCCAATGAAAAAGTGTTTGATTTTGACGAATTCATAATTAATATATAGGTTCTTGAGCCTTTTGGACATGATGATAGGGTAAGATATGACCCCAAATGCTTAAAAAATTTAGCTACCTTTTGGATCTAGCAACCACCCTCAAATTTAGACCCTTGTAGATATGACCCCCAATATCCAATTTAAAAAAATAAAAATGGCTAAACTAACTTTATTGGACACCCTAAATTCAACAGTAAGATCAAATTTTCACTAGCATGCTCCAAAATTAACTTTCAATATAAATCCACAAAGAAGAACCCCCTAAAATTTGGCATTTCTATTGAGTTTGTTTAATTTTCTAGGTCATCATATGATGCAAGAGAAGATCATACTCAAATTTTCAAGATAAAAAAATAATGCAACCTAGATCTCTCAAAAAGACTAAAAAGAAGCAATTCCACAAGTTATACTACCATATAAGAGTTCATATATAATGCTCTATACCATGGAAGATCTAGCCATAAATATCTAGGAGCTTCAATGAAAGCACAAGATAGACCAAACATGAGATAATAGTTCTATTATATCAAAGGATGTAAATGTACAACATGAATACATGAATATGATTCAATATGATGATTATTAAAATGAGAAACAATTAGTTATATAGGCTAAGGTGAGACATATGACAATATAAGATTATGACATGTGTCTTAATATTATGACTTGAGACATAAAGTGATAATTCTTTGAGAATTCCCAAAGTAAACTTAAGTAAAGTAGTGTGATAGGACCTAAGAGGTAAATTGGTGAGGTAAAATATCCCATTCACACCAAAGGGTTGCATATTAGGTTGTTTCTCTTTTGTTTTATTTGTAGCCTCATTCTAGGGTATGCTATGATGATTAGCGATAGTCTCTTGATGTACATAATTTTATTTCATATGATTAACCTCATCAAGTGAAGGGGTCATAGGTTCATGGGTATGATTAATGTTTGTCTCCCCTTTTCTATAAGATCATGAACTTTATGTTTAAATTCCATTCAAATTTATAT
Source organism: Sequoia sempervirens (assembly GCA_007258455.2). Taxonomy (NCBI): domain Eukaryota; kingdom Viridiplantae; phylum Streptophyta; class Pinopsida; order Cupressales; family Cupressaceae; genus Sequoia; species Sequoia sempervirens. The sequence continues at coordinate 105,626 of VDFB02257938.1, read as the reverse complement.
AGAATGTTCATGTACATGGTGATGGGAGCAAAAATATTTATCCATACATGGTGTAAGTTTACAGTTATCCCTTGGATTAATTGGAAGTAAATTAATAAGATTATGTTTCATGAGATTCTAGTACTATGTGTGGAGGCTTCTTTGATCTAGTGAACTTTCTAGAGTATTTTGGTCTAGAATTTGCATTATGAACATCATGAGTATCATTAGATACATCCTCATTGTTCTTGTTATTTGAGTGCAACAAAGTGCTAGAAATGTGCTTATATAAAGAGGATTATTTAATTGAGTACACACATGCTTATCTATAGTAGTAAATATCTATGAAAATAAATTATGAGGCACGTAATATAGTTTATCCTTAAATATTGGAGGTAAACCATCCATAAATATATCTTGTAGCTTATCATCTTCATCTATAGTATAACTCATATTAACAACTAATGTTTGAAATCATGATATGTAATCTCTAATCGAGTCATGTTTTTATTTCTTACATTTCATAATATCAAGAGCATATATATCTTAGGTTCAATGAATTGTAACAAAAATAGTTTGTGAGAGTACTAGAAAAATCTTCAAAAGGAAGTGATAGAAGTATGTGGTAATGAATAAATTTTTGTAAGTGTGTGACAATTAAAACTTGAAGGTAACACCTAACTAAGTAATTAATCTTCATCAAAATAAGGGAGGCACTTAAATTGGAAGTATTTTAATTGTCATAATGGATCACCTTTACCACCATACTTTGTGAACTAAGGTACCACAAATGCACTTGTAGTAGGATTAGTCAAAATATGCAATTCTTCTTTGAGAGGATATTTTTTTAAAAGATGTTTTCTCTTGATAAATGCACTATAGTAGATAGTGAATCTCATTAATGAATCTATTCAATAAAGGACAATATCATTCTTAACATGTCCCATATCATGTGTAATAGTGGAGAGGATAGGGAAGATGTATCATTAGCTAAAAATATAATATCCTCATTATTATTTTTCTTTAGGAATGCCTAAAATACATGCAAGGTAAGATGCAAGAGGATCTACTCCATAATTACTTGAAGAGATTTCATGTGAAAAGTCCATGGGATCCACCAAGGAAGGGCCATTAGAAGGGGAAGAAGGACAATCATGAATCAAGGAGTCATAAACCTCATCATAATAAGATAAATAGTATCAATATGGTCATCACAAAACATGTCATCAATGTAACAAATGACAATTCATTATCAATTTTTTTGATAAAACTCTTAAATTTATTATTTTTTAGTCTAGGAATATTCATATACTTGATCTAATGAATTCAATAATAATTTAACAATAATAAAATTCATAAACTTCATAAATACACATGGGAATGTTTTATCTCATATAATCTTATCACTTATGCACATTCTCATATAATTTAATTTAACAATTTAACTACTTATACAAGAGAATTTCCAATAAATAGGTATACAATAAACATATAATTTTATGAATTTCAAGTATAAAATGATAAATACAATGGGTCTTTGTATGATCAAACCTTCAATGCTCTTTCAACTATAAGAGGGAGAGCATCATTTGGGTGCTTTTCCTCCAACCATAAATGGATAGTCCCTTGCACACCTTCCAACTAGAGGTGGCCCTACCCTTCATGAGGGTAGCAAATAAAGAAGTATACAAACATATCATGTCATTTGAGAACTATTGTGATGCATTGACTTTATGAATTGATCTCTAATTGACATTCAACCTACCAGACATTGTGAATTGACAATGTAAGCAACAAATTATATTACTTTGGCTAAAGTTTTCATAATATAAGGCCACATTCTAATATGGATATGTATGTCATTTTTCACACACCTCTATTTCAATCTTGTCAACATAAGACAACTTTATACTCACACAAATACTTCACATTAACATCATAGCAATCTAACTCATAGAATACCATAGGTAAAATTGGACTTTACTAACCAGAAGATAAACCATTTTTCAACATGTTTGGATCAAACTACAACATTATGAGAAACAAATTCTCTATATTTTCCTTATATATATATACATATCTTAAAGAATGTCATTACAATACTTAACTCAGGTTTTATAAATAGATAATAACATGCATATATATACATGTACATACATACATATACACATACACATATATACATTTATACATATATACATATATTTACATACATATATACACACATCCATGTATATGTATACATACACATACACATATACATAAATATATGCATACATATGTATGTATATATGTCTACATATATGGACACACACACACATATATATACATACATACATATATGCATGTATAAATACACACACACACACACACATACATACATACCTATATATATTCCAAAACTCCATATCCATCAAAACACCAAGAACACACACCAATCATAACACCTCCTTGAATTATGTAAAAAAATTTTATCTAATTGACATAGATGAAACCATTTGAAACCAATGCCCGACAAAATTCCCGATCACACTTGTAGAAGAATGGCTAATAAAATACATAAAAACTATTTTGAGAGCTTATGTGAAACTGGAAGGTGCCAATTGTTTGTTGAATTGATTAAAAATCTTAATTTTAAAGACACTATGAAGATCCTTGGCTTAAGCTGATTAGATACAAATGGTGAAAAAACTATTGTAAGAAATCTAATTAGTGCATATCAATCAATAGGTTCAAAATCACACACTAAAGATAGCAACATTACCCCATGTGTTTTTACATCAACTATAGTAAGCAACGAAACTAAAAAATATCGTTTGATTACCAAAACAAGTAGGTCACTAAAAATAAGTAGAACACTATTAAATGCCATTGGGAGATGTGAAACAATGGAGGATCCTAGGGAATTTTTGACTAGACATATATTTATACATATATGCATACATACATACATACATATATACATATATTTACATACATATATACACACATATATTTATATGTATACATACACATACACATGTACATACATATATATACACATGTATACATATGTATGTATATATATGTCTACATATATGTACATATATATGTATGTGTGTGTATATATATATATGTGTCCATTTTTTATCATATTTTATATGTATATATGGGAAATATATATATATATGTATATATATATATATATATGTATTATATGTATATATATATATGTATAGCAGATATCATATATGTATGTATATATATATATGTATATATAATGTATATGTATGTATGTATGTGTATATGTCATGCATATCAATGATATATCTATGATTTATCTTTGCTTATAGCATATCATAATATATGATGTCATCTTAGTATATTACAGGAATGATTTGCGAAATGTGTTATTTCTTGTTTTATCCATGATATATATATGATTAAGAGATGTTGGAAAAGCATGTAATGAAAAGAATTGCCCTTATTAGTGAGCAACCTTTCCCCATCCCAGATTGATATACTATACTCCTTTTATCTTCTATTAAATATTTAATAAAAATTACTCTCAAGATCACCACAAATAATTATTGAATACAAGACTTATTTCAACCCATTTATGAATGAATTTTAAATCCTTACCCGTCCTTATTTTTGCCATCCTTTTTAAAACATACTATCTTTGGGGTTAACACATCGAGACTCTTCCATTGACCTAACTTTGTGGTGTATTAAATAGCTAGACTCAATCTTTTCGTCATAAAAATAAATGTGTATAAATTTCAAATAAGATTAGTATTATGCAATAAATTTTGCTTCTATTTTTCGTTTTTATAAAGTATGTACTAATGTTGTTGTTTCAAATACAGATGGATCTGTCTTTGTCCACTTATGGTTGTATGTGTTGTAAAAATGGTAAAAAAAGGTAAATATGGCTCTTAACTTAACATCTTCTTATACAATATGATACATTTACTTAGTCTAGTTTATAGCTGCTTATAATATATATGATTCTGGGTTATGAACCCTTACTTGACTAACTGTATTAATATAGTCATCCAAGTAATGGTTCATATCAACCATTGGAGGATATATTTTTGTATTAAGATTAAGCTCATGGTTGGGTCACAATATTGACCCTATATTTACCAAAAATAAAGGTACACGTAATTTATGAGGTCCGATAAATGTCATTTCAATACATATTTGCATATAAAAAATTACATTTATGTGGTTTGATTAACATCAACCCTTTTTCACATTTTTCTCGCACAATAATAACAATCCTTATATGGGTAAATTAATTTGACCCACCACTCTTGTTTATACATGATATTATCATGTGTTTATATGATAATATTCATGCAAAACATAACAGTATGATACTCCATAAAACTAAGTTTATACTTTTGACTTCACTTCCTCAACGTAGATAAGAAGATGTTGCTGGAAATCATCATTATATTGCTATAAAATACAACCGTAATTGTAGGGTTTTAATTATTTCTATAGCTATGGTTATATACCATCTTTGTATACATATGGATGTATGTATATATGTATATACATATGTATACCAAAAATTACATGCAACAGAACAAAGTGATAAAATCTAAATTGACTTCAAGCAACAAGAAGAGAAATATAAATTCTCTTTTAATGGCTTGCATCCTTAAAGAAATTAATGTTTGTTTTCCCTATTAACTCACATGCCAATTTCCCCTTTATTCCATTTCCCTCCTTTTCTCTTTCCTCTAGTTTTCCCCTTCAAACCCTGAATTCAGAGCTTTCATGCATCCTTTCCTCTTGACTTTCACTTGTGGTTTTCAATTTAGAATAAACACAATTTAATAAAACCTATTTTTAATTACTCTGAGAGGCGTATTACAATGGCATCTATCAAAAAACAAAATTCAATGTCAAGAAAAACTCTTTAGTTTAAATTCGACGTTCAAATGACATGCAACTAACATAACTACATTCATTGTATGTAGATGTTTTTTCAAGCAGATTTAAAGTAGATTTACAACAAATTTAAAAATGATTTTAAATTGATTTGATATCTTATTCACTCTAAAATACTTATTTTTTATATCATAATCAATTTATAATGATTTAATTTTTATTATTTTTAAATATATTTTAATATTATTTTTGGGAAGATAAATATATATAAAAGCAAACAAATGCTTACAATTTAAAATAGCATTCAATTAGGGTTACGATAAGAGTTTTGATTAGAGAAAAAATGCATCAATAAATAGATGTTTGTAATAGCTTTTGGGAGTTGGCTTTCGTGTTTGGAAGTTTTCCTTAATTTATGCCTATAATACTAACAATTATGTTTTTAATTGTTCATCATTAGTCTTCCAAACTTTCTTTTTTCTTATATGCGCAGTATTTTCTACAGCAACACAACAACTAGAAATGAAGTTGAACCAAGTTTTGAAATTTTAGGCATTTTTTAATTTTTAGCAAGGGAATTGCTCTTCTATTACAATATCTCTCACTGTTCTTTTGGTTGTCAAGTCTTCCAATTATATTGTGATATCTTTTGTTCTTTATTAGCTCAATCTAGATTATGAGGAAAATGAAACTCATCAAATGGAGTGAATACATGTTTATTGCAGGAGAATTGTATGGATGTAGTGTCAAAAATAAAAAATAAAAGTGTCAAAGTTTTTGTTTATGATTTAGAGGTATACTGCAAGACAATCATTGTTCTTTTGCTTGTCAAGTCTTCCAATTATATCGTGATATCTTTTGTTCTTTATTAGCTCAATCTAGATTATGAGGACAATGAAACTCATCAAATGGAGTGAACACATGTTTTGAATACATGTTTATTGTGGGGGAATTGTATGGCTATAGTGTCAAAAATAAAAAATTAAAGTGTGAGTTTTTATTTATGATTTAGAGGTATATAAGACAATTTGACAATGTATAATTCATAATTTTAATGCTTAACGTGTGCAATCTAGAGAGTGAAGGGAAGAAACAAATTAAAGAAGTTTTCATTTAGATGTTTTTTATTTTCTTTGTTGTATATAATTCTTTTAGTATGAAGAACTGGGTATTTAATAAATAGAAGATTTACTTTCTTGCCAACCTATTAAAAATATATAAATCAAAAGCTTTTATACTTCAAAATATTTTATGATTTTTTTGAAATTAGAATGTCCTTTAATTTTACAATATGAAATGATTTGCATGTAAAAAAGAAAAAATAAGATAGAAAGATTGCTTTTTATATTTAAATATTACTTTTTAATTTATTCTAAAGCTACAATTAGTAATTGTTAAACTATTTTATTAAATAATATATTTTTAATTTTAAAATGATGAAGTTTCTTGCTTTTATATGAAATGATTTGCATGCAAAAAAGAAACAATAAGATAGAAATGTTGCTTTTATATTTAAATAAATATTTTTTAATTTATTCTAAAACTATAATTAGTAATTGTTCAATTATTTTAAAATGAATATGTAATTTATTTAATAAATTATTTAACAATTGAATAATTAATATTTTATGAATTTTAAAAATTATAACTTAATTAAATTTTAGAATGAAATGTAATAAAATTTTATGTTGATTTTATTATTTATTTACTATATGATTAATTATTCATATTTTAAAACAATACAATCTAATTGAACCCAATAATTTTATATTAAAAGCAATTACAAATGCTGTACAATTTAAAATAGCATTCAATTAGGGTTACGATAAAGTTTTGATTAGCAGAAAAAATGCATCAATTATATGTTTGTATTCTAGCTTTTGGGAGTTGGCTTTCTAATCCTGTTTGACTAAAGTTTTCCTTAATTTATGCCTATAATACTAACAATTATGTTTTTAATTGTTCATCATTAGTCTTTCCAAACTTTCTTTTTTCTTATATGCGCAGTATTTTCTACAGCAACACAACAACTATGAAATGAAGTTGAACCAAGTTTTGAAATTTTAGGCATTTTTTAATTTTTAGCAAGGGAATTGCTCTTCTATTACAATATCTCTCACTGTTCTTTTGGTTGTCAAGTCTTCCAATTATATTGTGATATCTTTTGTTCTTTATTAGCTCAATCTAGATTATGAGGAAAATTAACTCAAAATGGATGAATACATAATCACAATGAATTGTATGGATGTAGAAAAAATAAAAAATAAAAGTGTCAAAGTTTTTGTTTATGATTTAGAGGTATACTGCAAGACAATCATTGTTCTTTTGCTTGTCAAGTCCAATTATATCGTGATATCTTTTGTTCTTTATTAGCTCAATCTAGATTATGAGGACAATGAAACTCATCAAATGGAGTGAACACATGTTTTGAATACATGTTTATTGTGGGGGAATTGTATGGCTATAGTGTCAAAAATAAAAAAAAAGTGTGAGTTTTTATTTATGATTTAGAGGTATACTGTAAGACAATTTGACAATGTATAATTCATAATTTTAATGCTTAACGTGTGCAATCTAGAGAGTGAAGGGAAGAAACAAATTAAAGAAGTTTTCATTTAGATGTTTTTTATTTTCTTTGTTGTATATAATTCTTTTAGTATGAAGAACTGGGTATTTAATAAATAGAAGATTTACTTTCTTGCCAACCTATTAAAAATATATAAATCAAAAGCTTTTATACTTCAAAATATTTTATGATTTTTTTGAAATTAGAATGTCCTTTAATTTTACAATATGAAATGATTTGCATGTAAAAAAGAAAAAATAAGATAGAAAGATTGCTTTTTATATTTAAATATTACTTTTTAATTTATTCTAAAGCTACAATTAGTAATTGTTAAACTATTTTATTAAATAATATATTTTTAATTTTAAAATGATGAAGTTTCTTGCTTTTATATGAAATGATTTACATGCAAAAAAGAAACAATAAGATAGAAATGTTGCTTTTATATTTAAATAAATATTTTTTAATTTATTCTAAAACTATAATTAGTAATTGTTCAATTATTTTAAAATGAATATGTAATTTATTTAATAAATTATTTAACAATTGAATAATTAATATTTTATGAATTTTAAAAATTATAACTTAATTAAATTTTAGAATGAAATGTAAGTTCTTAAAATTTTATGTTGATTTTATTATTTATTTACTATATGATTAATTATTCATATTTTAAAAACAATACAATCTAATTGAACCCAAATAATTTAATTTTAGAATGAGATTTAAGTTTTGAAAATATTGTGGTGATTTGATTATTTATTTATTTACTATATGATTAATTATTTAGATTTTAAAAATAATTCATTTTAATTGAACACAAAAATGTAAAAGTAGAGATGTATTTCTCAAGATTTCAAACCTATCCTAATGTAAAATATCTAATATTTTTTAGAAGTTAGAATTTAGTATAATTCTAGAAAATGAAATGATTTGGGTGCAAATAAAAATAATATAATCTTTAAAAAAATTATTGATTTGATTAATGATTTCTTACATGATTAACAATTCTAACTCTGAGAGTGCTTTTTTTTCTCGAAGCTCTCTTCATCTTGATGATGGATCACGAAGTGTGATCTGAAACATTGATGCAAATAAATTTTACACAGTATAATCCTAAGTACTCTCATTGAACATGGACTGTGGAAATCTAATGTCTCTTAATTCTAATTCTAATAATATTTGATTTCACATAGAAATAAAATTCTAAAATAAAATACTTATTTTTATTTTAATTATTTATCATTAATGTCAAATTTATAAACTAATATTATGAAATTAATAATTTTAATCCTAATAATACTTAATTTCAAATAAAAATATAAATTTAGACTAAAATATCTAGATTTTTGTTTAAAATATTTTATTAATGTCAAATTTATACACTAATATTAAGGCATTAATAAAATAGACGTCTATTGCACTAAGAAAAATTGATGAAAATAGGCATGTGGATAAGGATAACTCTCCACCTATTTTATAAAAATAGGCACCTCGATAAGGGTAATTCTCGACGTGTTTTATATATATTAATATTTAATATATGTATGCTAGTTTAAATAAAAATAAAAATAATTTTCCTTATAGAACAAATGCCACTCCTAATAACCATGAGGTAATACAAACACAAGGTTGATGCCATCAACGCCAAAGAATATGATCAAAGAAACACTATACTAACTTGATAAACCATAAGTAAATCAAAATAAAATGATGCCAAATACACCCTACATAGACAAAAAGATGGATTTTGACAATTAGGACACCAATGCCACTATAACCAAATTTGTATGTTTATTTATTTATTTTTTAGACTGCAGGAATCAATCAAGTATTCTGTCCCCCTATAAACTATAGTGCGCCTGGTAAAAAAATTTCATGTGACTGGTGATGCTGACACGACACGCCCTTCAGTACCACAAGGATGATGGGGAGACTAGATCTTGTGACCTCTTGTCTACAATAGGATGATTCAGCCAATCGAGCTAGGCCCACCCCCCAACCAAATTTGTATGTTTAAATAAAGGAAGAGAAATAAATTCTTACATGCAATCCTAGTGGGGTGTGTGTGTGTGTGAAAGAGATTAAATTTTCTTGGTGGACATGGTACAATATGCTAACCACCTCAATATGTAAACATCTCCTTGATGATGCTCTCACTCCTGGATTAGGAGTGGGGAACTAAATGATTCTACAACCACCTAATTCATCCACAAAGTAGTTAGTTGATCACAATGATAATCACATTTGTATTTAATTTATCATAATTTAAAATGGTAATCAATCTATCATTATTAATGTCATGTTAAGATCACATTAATTTCATTCATCATTTAAAAAATGATATTTGTATTCCATACATATCAAAATAATCATATAATGAAAACTATATCTATTCCAAAATTTCATAAGGAAACCATAATTTTAATTGCATCATCTAATATCTAAAAATATTAAGTAATTAAAATATAACATAATTTAATTGCTAAAAAATGAGGTGGAATAATCAATAAACAATGAGACATTAGATAAGGAAGAGGGATCATCATGAACTATATGGGGCTAATGACTTGATGTGAAGGTGAATAAGGTGTATCATGTTTAAAGGCACATCACCAATGATAGAAGAAGTGCAATAATAATAAAGTTCATGACTAGGAAAATCATCACACGACATGGGAAAAGGTGTATCATCATATGTAGATGAAGCTAAGACATGCATAAATCTGCACCATAAGTGTCCATAGGTTCAATATGATACATCATCATTGTTATATGTATCATCATGTATAAAATAAGGTTATGGATTCAAAGCACATGAATCAATGGAGATAGGGATATTGTGATATATAAAGGATTAATCATCAAAAGGTGTAACCTTGTCATGAATAGGTGAAGGAAAAAAAAAGAATGAATAATTGAAGGAGTTAAAACCATGCTATCCATATCCATCCTATAAGTGTATCACAAGGTATGTTTGTACTAGGCACGTACTATCACTATTATTATCTACATGATCACCATGAGGATCATAGATAAAAAAGTGTATCTAGTAGGGATTGATAAGTACTATTTAAATCTATGAAGGAAGGAAAATATAAGACATGATATAACACCTTAATATAATATGTATCCCCATCTTGGTATAATGTGTCATAAGAATATTAAGGATAAATGCGTTTACATGAAAGATAAAAATATGTCAAAACATGAAATAAATGTATAAGTCAACCAAATAAAAAACCCTAAAAGATGTCATGATAGAATATCCTAGGATGGGAAGGTAAGGTAAAAGATGTGTATCAAACCCTAATGAAAACATATGAACACATGTAAATAATACCCTATAAGTTGGGAAATAGATGATAAATCAAAGCTATATTAGATTCAAAATACCTTAAAATCAATAAAGGTACAACTCTAAGGTTAAATCCTAGGGAGTTTGAGTTTAGATGGGTTCACCAAATATAAAAAGAAAATAACTTTTCTCAAACCTAATCTAGACTAATCAAATAATATGCAACTACATAAACATAAATAAAATTGAATAATTAGGTATAAAATATGATAAAAATAAGATGTTTGGAGATAAATACATAAGCAGGCATAATAAATAAAGAATACAAAAGTCAACCAAATAAAAAACCCTAAAAGATGTCATGATATCTCATATCCTAGGATGGGAAGGTAGGGTGAAATATTTATATCAAACCTTAATGAAAACATATGAACACACACAAATAACTTTCCTTAAACCTAATCTAGACTAATCAAATAATATGCAACTACATAAACATAAATAAAGTTTAATAATTAGATATAAATTATGATAAAAATAAGATGTTTGGAGATAAATGCATAAATAGACATAATAAATAAAGAATAATAAGTCAACCAAATAAAAAATCCTTAAAGATGTCGTGATAGAATATCCTAGGATGGGAAGGTAGGGTAAAATATGTGTATTAAACCCTAATGAAAACATATGAACATATGTAAATAATACCCTATAAAGTTTGGAAATAGATGATAAATCAAAGCTACATTAGATTCAAAATACCTTAAAATCAATAAAGGTATAACCCTAAGGTTAAACCCTAGGGAGTTTGAGTTTAGATGGGCTCAAAAAATATAAAAAGAAAAGAACTTTCCTTAAATCTAATCTAGACTAATCAAATAATATGTAACTACATAAACACAAACAAAATTTAATAACTAGATATAAATTAGGATAAAAAGAAGATGTTTGGATATAAATACATAAATAGACAAAATAAATAAAAAATACATAAAAATGTAAGTAGTTGTCAATGGGCCCCTGATTTGTTGGTGAAGTTGAATGGTTCTTAATGAGCCCACCAAGGATCAAGTCTTGTTGAGTGCAAAGCTCCGACATCATAAGGAATGAGGCCGAGATTATGGCCTAGGTGAATTTGGCATAATGGATATCCCTCAACTCGTGCTCCCGCATCACATAGCTACAGATAACTTTTAGATGATCTCCATAAAAAAAAAATGTAAATAATTCCAAAAAAGATATAACTAAACAATGTGAAAATATATATAAATGAATGAACCACATAATCAAAATTATATCATTTGTCAATATATATAAATATGTCATAACGAATTTAAATAAAAAATATTATCACTATACAAATTTCCCATTACAATACTATTACTTGTACACTTGTCACTGATTAAAAAAATACACTCTAATCGAAGTGGTCATGGCTAGTGCGTTTTCACCATTTCACTAATGCCTAGGGGAGTATCACTATGTCACCATCTTGTGAAGCACCACAAAGGTTTTTATTAATTTATTAATATGCAAACAAGCCTTGATGTTATCAACAAAGATGTGGGGTCAAAGGCTTCCTCTTGATTTTACCTCAGAGTCACTTTCAAGCACAATATCTGCTTCTTGCCCAAATGAAATGATGCCACTTGCCGTCTTGACAGCCGGCTTGCTGTTTTCTTAAGCATTGAAAACAAGATTCCGGGTCCCTATCTTATTTAACGACCAACTCCACTGCATTTTGTACTGAGCTTGCATGATGTTTACCTTTGATGGCCTACATTGGCGATTTGGCACGTTCAGTATTTCCATTGCCAATTACCCCTAAAAGCCTACATTGGCATTTATAGATTATCCTATGCCAGCTACCTAAAGGCACTAGGGCATTACCCATTTTACAAAAACACCAAAACCATTGGACTCTTGCTTCAAGGGTTATTGCGGTGTCCGATGATTTGATGGATTCTCATTCAGCCCAGTGTCAAAAGAATCTCTTTTCTTCATACTCGGCTTGCTTTCCACATACCCATTGGCCGGCCCATATGCCTATGCATTCTAAGTGGGGCTGTTGAATGCTTATTAAGTAGGCCAGGATTATAGTTGAAAGTGCCATATTGCTTACCATATAATTCTGAACACCCTCTTTCACTCATCCTGCAGATTGCATTGGGGCTTGGAAGTCGGTGATACATACACATAAGACATTGTTGTTGGCGGAGGCTTATCAGCATAGGTAGGCATTGAAGATGACAACGGCAGCAAACATAGGTATGATGGACAGCGCCTATTTTGTAGGCAGGAATGAGATTCTGACATGGATTAACTCGACTCTGCAACTCAATCTCAGTAAAGTAGAGGAGGTAAGTTTTTACTCACAATAGTATTTTGGCATCCCCTTTCTTTACTTTAAGGTCACCTATTGAGGATGGAACATTGAAATAGGTGGCAGCTGCTTTGTTTTTTCTGTGAGAATTGGATTCGACGCCTGTCTATTTTGAATTATTCTTGGGGCATTTAATGGGAGGCAGATCTAATCTGAATCTTTGTTTTGTTTGCAAAAGTTTTACTTGTTTGTTTGCCTCCGTTGCTTCCCAAGTTCTGTATTGTTGTTCGATTAGAATTCATTCGAATAACGCCAATCAAATATGTCTTCTGAACCATTGAATGCCCAAAGAAACCCAATGAAGGGTTGTTGTTAATAACATTGGCCATTTGGTAATCAGTGAGAGACTCCAATGGCTCAAGGTTTACATATTTGTTTGCCTTCCGTTGCCTCCCAATTTGAACCTTTATTAGATCAGAATCACCCACATATAATGCCCATCAAATATGTCCGCTGATGGAAAAAGGATCCTAATTGTTACATTAAGGACCTTGATAATTGGAGAAATAGAATCATATTCAAATACTTTGTAATGGATAAAAAAGAAATTGAAAAATTTCATCAGCCCAAGAAAAGACATGTTACAACGAATGAAGAAGCTAAAAGATTAGGTAAGAAGCAATGTAGAAGAAAGTATAAGCTCAAGCTAATAGAATAAGGATACCCATTTTTATATCAAAGACCTTGCCAATTACTACAACACAATGTCCAAGCAATTTGGTGAGAAGTGTATTTACTGTTATTGGCCTTTGAATAATCAGTTGGTTTGTACTTCGTAGATAAAGAATGTAGGGGTATCCCCTGATATCGGCATGATTTCAATTTCCCGGATATTAGAGTCACAGAAAGATTCCTCTGTTAATTTGATGGGAAAAATTGATTATTTGAAGCCAGGTAGGGCTGGAGACTTACAGGTTCTCATGGGAGCGAAGATATCTGTTCATCCTCAAGTCTTATGGTCATTTGGTGGAATATGGTAATTCTGGTAGATACATTTCGAGTAAAAGTAAAAAGTTTAACTGCCTACTGGGTTATCAAAGCTATAAGAACAAGAGTATGGCATCAATCTAGACAGGATGCCCAAGCCATGTTAGAAAAGAAAAAACAAAATACTAATATGGATAGTAAGCAACATACTATATCTCTGACAATTGCAACAATTCCAAGCACTGGGCCATGATCTATAGTGGCAGGACGAGGTGCTTATTGCGACAAACGACAATAACTCGGGTTCTGGAACTGGTGAGCATATCCCATGTAAAGTGCTCTCCGTGATAATGCAGCTTGGTGTATGTTTGGCTTTAAATAGATCCTTGATTCAAGGACCACTTGCTAGCAATCAGAATTCACTACAGAAGAAATTCTTAATTATTGCTCGATGGTCAAGAAATAAATCACATTGTCAAGATATTCACTATAATTGTTCAATGATGGTCAATCCATTGCTGTTTTGATTCATTTTACTCATGCAGTGACTGGGAAAGAAGGGTAACAGAATCCAAGGGGTTGAGCTTAATTGGATAAATCATTGAGTTCTCATTGTGGAGACCCACGTTCAAAAATCCCAAAGGGACATTTAATATGGAATTCTAAGTTATGACTCTTGGTCTTCCATAAGTGGCTTCTAGTGTAGAGGTGGTTTCTAAATAAGTGGATTTCTAAGTTGCGATTCTTGGTCTTCCATAGGTGGTTTCTAGTGTGGTTGGTTAAAAAGAGCTGACATTAGTCTCACGGTTGTGCTCACAAGAACTTGTATTGGTCTCATGTTGATGCTCGTTTGAGCAGAATATTTGTAAACGATTAGCAATATAAAAAAATAAGAGTAACAGCAATATTCATATGTGATCTCAATATTTTGATAGCAATTTAATTCCTTTGTGCTTGTATGTTGCATGAGTTTTTGACCAATGAAAAACATCAATAACTAAAACTATGAAATAACAAATTATGGACTTGATTTTGGAGACTGGTTATTAATTGTAAGATGAACTTCAGTTTTCATGATTTTCAGGGTCTATAGTCGTTGAAATCTATTACTGATTATATGCAGGCAGCTTCTGGAGCAGTTCACTGCCAAATGATGGATATGATACATCCTGGAGTTGTTCCAATACACAAGGTTTGCTTCTCTTACTCCGGTGCTTTGGAGACTATCCAAATTAGAACGATATTTGGAAGCTGCTGTTATAGTTAGTTAGGTTAGAAGTCTTTTCATTGCATTTAGAATTCCTTGTGTTCTTGCATTGACCAGGTGAATTTCGAAGCAAAGACAGAATATGACATGATCCAGAATTACAAATTACTGCAAGAAATATTTTCAAAGTTAAAAATAGACAAGGTATGTGTAGCATTTGGTTTCTTATTTTAACTTAGAGACACTTTTTGTGGGCACAAAAGGAAAATAAATATCTTAAATTGTCATTTTGTCCAAAAAATTAGACTCTTAGGAACTGAAAATACGTATGCAATGATAATGGACATAATCGTTTAAGAAGATCTGATAAAAATCGAGGAGATATAGTTTTGATTCTTGAAGCAGAATCTGTTTCACGTTCTAGTTTATGTTCTAGGTGAGAATGCAGAGTAAAGAGAAAGCAATGATATAATAGAAATTCCAAGAATTTCCTGTTTGCCTACTTTTCAGGTTATTGGCATTAGGTTCGAATGCAGAATAAACAACAAGCAATATCATAATAGAAATCCCAAGAATTTCTTACTTGCTTACTTTTTAGGTTATTGGCATTTTGGTTTAAAGATTAATCTTTTTCATCTGAGAAAAAAATAAAGAGATATATAAATCTTTTTCATCCAAGGAAAAAAGTTCAAAGATACATTAATTTTTTTTATCTGAATAAAAATAAAAAAAGAAAACAGATATATTTGGTTCTTGTGCATCTTTTTTTGTTTCAATTTTCTTTTCTACTCATGAAGGCCAGGTTTCTTATTCCCTTCTCATATCTTACTATTTATGAACATCTTTGTAAAAATACTCTGTATTTTGGGTTTGAATTTAAAGGGTAAGCATAGACTGTCATATGTGTGGACTGTGATAGTATTCTACAGTTCATCAAATGTCAGTTGTCATCTAATGATTTTTCATCTTCTACATTGATTTCATTCTGTATTGGGCCATTTTTTTGTATGTCAAGCTCTCGAAAATGAGTGAATATCTTTAGAATGTAGGGAATTCAGAGACAAATTCATCTTTTTGCATTTGTCCAGCATTCAGATACGCATCTGCTTCATGACTTTTTAATCATTTTCTTCTCTGTAATTGAGTAGATCACTATTTTGGTAATTGCATTCTTTTGTTGGTACTGGAGAATCTGAAGAAGCTCATAAAAGTGATATAATTGTTTTGTCAACCTTCTTACGCTTTACTGAAAATGATAACAGTTTTGGATATTAAAAGTGTGAGTAAACAATTCAAAAAAGGTGATAAAAGACAACCGATTTGAACATTTGACCCTTGGAAAATCAATGCTGGAGAGACTGACTGTTAAACCTCTAAATGTTCTATGAACTAAAGATATGAACTGCAGGAAAATAGACTAAAGCATATAGATTTGAAATATGGCTTATAGCATAATCAATTGAGTTTTTACTTTTTGGTCAAAACAGAGCTGGGAACCATTATCAAAACCTGATAAATCATAATCTGGAAATGAAAAACAGCTATCATCCAAGAGGCTGATTCAAGCTTCATCCTCCTCCCGCTGGAGATTGTTCACATCAACATTGATATTGACTTGGATGTCTATATAATGAGGGACAAGAGAGATTCCATGGGTAACAACAATCTGATATTGTTTGCTTTCCAAAACGTGAATATTCTTTATAATATTTTCAAGAAAGAAATTGTTGGTGTCATGGTGAATATCTTCATTTGAAAAATGTACTGTATTTCCTTTGAAATGTAGTATTTACCTCTTTCAAAGACCATGGAGTGTTAGAACAGAAGACAGCTCTAAAATTAAGGGGTTCTCAAGTTATGGAGTGTATAGGAACGCACAAAATACAAGCAAAAACCAAGAAGGATTCACACACATTTAAATGACAAAGTGAGATAACATAAATGCTCTTCCATTAACATTACTGAGACTTATACATGATGTCATACAAAGAAAGTAAGATTGAGAAATCCTGTACTGAAAAGAACCGTGCAGCTTCCTGCAAGTGCTAGAATTACTAAGTTTTCTGTTTGACTAACTGCCTGCCTTCTGTTTGGTCACATCAGAGTTGATTGAAACAGAGATTTCCTTTTGTTAATGGTTTTGAATATCAACTCCTGACATGTGGGTTTGTATGCTGGGGGCTGCATTGTAGTTCAGATTTTATATGGCTCTAGACAATAATTGAGATTCCAGTGCACAATTGTGCAGGTTGGGACTGCATGGAAGGTGGATGTGCAGAAGTTGTGGTGTTGCTGGTGCACAGGGTACTAATGTATGGATTATGTATGATGAGTCTGCACATGATTTCTTTTGGCACAAGTGTTGTGGTCTCTTGCGATTTTGTACCTGGATCATTTGCCCCATCTTGAGAGGCAAGGTCCTCATTTGTTCACTCCATAGTCGAAGGGATTCTTTTTGGAGCTATTGCAGAGTTGGTAGTCTAAGTTTGGACTTTGGAGTATGCTCAGCATTGTGACATCAATGCTTTCATCCTTTGCAATGGGTGCCGGGCACTCTAGATTCAAGTCTAATGAATTTATTGACTTTGGCAGACCATGTAGAGGTGTGGTATATGTCTTTATTAGCTTGATGTTAAATAATGAATCATACCCAAATAAGGTAGACTAGAATGTATTTTCATCAGTTGTTTGTAGAATGGTGTAAGGACCATATTGTGGTTTGATATTTCAATGATTGCCTTTGAAGTGCTCCTTTTGTAATCAAAACCAAACATTGTTGCTAATATGAGAGTGATGTGGGGCTCCATGTCTATCATGGTGCTCCTTGTACTTATGTTGTTGGATTACAATAGACAATGCAAAATAGCACCCTTGGTTGGATCCCAAAATATGTGTTGGATCTATGAATGCATTGTATGAATTGTCCTTCCTTGTCTTCTTCATTGGCATGTGCAAGAAACTCAAAAATTGTTGGTGTGCAACAGGCAATGTCAAATAGCACCCTTGGTTGGATCCCAAAACATGTGTGACATACACCATTTGCAGTAGAATTGTGGAATGATTACCATAGACATGTTGAATATAAGGTAGGTTCTTGTTCCATGTGCCTATGGTTGCATTGTTGCACATGCAGAAGAGATGTGCAAGTGTGTAGTTAAAAACTCTTGTTTGGGAGTCATCGCATAGGTGGAATTGGTTGAGCAGTCCAATTGTGTATTTAACCCATCCCATTGGGATGTCCAAAATGGCTAATGAAATTGGAAACATGATTAGACAAAATGGATGCTAAAGCCCATGGTGAATCCATAGACTGAAGATTTGGCAGTTTCAACTATGCCAATAATCTTCTTGCAAGCAACCATTACATGACAACAGAAACATAGGCATTTTAATTTGTTGACATGGAAAGATCCATTAGGTAATTGATGCTAATTGATTTTTAAGGGTTTGCTGAAAAAGGAACATTTACAAACTTGGCTATATTTTAAGGAATGCAAAGGTCTAACATGTTTCAAAAGGGCCCAACACAAGTTTGGATTGTATAAGTGTTGCTGCATTGTTGTTTAATCTTCCTCATGCCAAAGAGTCCTGCTGATTTGGATTAGTGCATGTCCTAAATTAGTTATGTGTGGTGTGTCTACTGGTATTCATTGGCATCCATTTTGATAGAGTAGCTTGTTGGATAGGTAGCAATTAGGAACACGTTAATCCTTCAAAACATTTTCTGTAGATATGCACAAAATATGGGTTAGTTGAATTCAATAAAAATCCAATTGTCACAGTCATGAACTTGAGTATCTAGCATTATAGGAAATGTTGATTGATGGTGGACTATGACAATCAGTTACTTTGTTATGCTTCCCTTGATGTGTTTGATCACTAGTTGGAACTATTCTAAGCAAGTCATCAGTTTCATATGCTTTACTCTCTTTAGAGTGTGCTTTGCATTTGTGTCAAAGTGCTGAGGCTCAAACTCGACATAGCATTGGCAATCCATTTTTTCCTTGGACTCAAATTTGGTGCCAAAACTCTTTGCAGACTTGGCAAATTGAAAAAACATTGAAAATAGAAAATTTTATGGGAAGCACTAATTATCTTGCATCTTATTTTAAAAAAACTTCAAATACACACATAAACTAATCATTTATTTCTACTATACACATGTTTAGACAACAAGATAAGTAAAAAATGCCATAAACTTCATACTTGAACTCCAATACAAAAGAAGATTTGTTTTTTGTAGACAAAGTTGAAAACTTCAAACTGTGGATTTAAAAATCCATGTACTTGGCACTAGCAAAAGATGCATAGAAAAATCAAACGAAGTTGAGAGTGACTCCTTCCAACGTTAGCTCCAAGTTGCTAGACCAAGAAGCAAGAACAACTATTCTATCTTGTAATGTCCCCTCTTTTAATCCCTTTTCCTAGGTCGGCCTTGAGATGGGGAAAAAAACAAGAAATTAATAGCAATTTTTCCTAGGTCGGCCAGCATAGAGAAGGAGGGAAACATGTATAAATACAAGATCTTGTGGAGCATTTCATCATCATATTCGAAATCGTTCTTCTACTTTGGTCTGCACTTTTGGAGCAGCATATGCTGTAGGACAAAAACCCTATTGCATTAAGGAGAAGTTGGACGAAACCCTAGCTTCTTCAAGGGTGAACTTCATAACGGAGGTTCCTATGTGCTTCAATGGAGATAATTGCTAGTTCATGTCAGTTTTGCATTAGTATTTAGATTTCTGATTTGAAGGGCGAGTTGTGCAAGTTGGAGGCTCCAATTCAGATTTCTAGGGTGGCAAAGCCCTAATATTAGTCCAGCAGGCCAGCACACCCCTTGGTAGGGTTTTTTGAGTAGTTTCATCATCATTTAGCTGCATATTTGTAGCTGAAGCAACTTCGCCCAGCTAGGGTTAATTGCATCTGCATTATTGGGGTTTCTTCATGTTGTAGCGCATGTTTGGAGCCCACTTTACTTTGTACTTTGCATTCATATTTGTAGCAGCAGACTGGAGGTTTATATCAGACATTTATTGGCTCATATTGAAGGATTTAATCATGCTATGTTGGTGATCTAATGTTACTATTATCTGCTATAAGTTTTCCTATCTTTTGGTTGCATTATGTGCTGTTGTTCATGCATTATAAAACTCAGAAAATTACATCAGCATTCTAGGGTTTAAGTAGAAATTAAAAATAAGAAATTAGGGCATCATTTTTGCATTACAAAAGAATCAGAAAATGGCACAAATATTGCTTGGGATATTTCAGTGGTATCAAAGCCTTGATCCTACTAGCCTGTGGATCCATTTGTGAAATGAATCCTTGGAGAAGAGACATGGGGTGGCAACCTAAGTTCTCACCGAAGAAAGAGGAAACGGACCTGAAATAACAACTCCTCGAGAAATATTGTAGCAGCCTTAGGAATCTTGAAATGTTCAACAAAGCACGGCAAAATGATCCTGTTCGAAGGGCATTAGAAGATCAGCTACAAAGAGATGAGTGCAAGCTGGCTGCCTACTGTCGTTATGTGCAAGAACCTGCTGCTTATAAGTCCATTGTCACCTATGATGAGTACTTGAAGACATTCACAAAAAGAAGAAGGAAAGAAAAGGAAAGATTGATGAAGGAAAAATTTGAATTACAAGGAGACGTTGAGATAGAAATCAAGAAACATGAAGAACCGACCATGGAGCAAGAGCAAGAAAAAGAGGCCCAACAAAAAGAAGAGGCTTTCCACCCTGAAAAAGATGGTATGAAAGTATTCAAGCCTTATGTTGATAATTAGAAATGTTTGGAAAAATTTGATAATAAGGGTTATTCTACTGTGAGAAAGGGTGAATCAACAGTCATTAATCAACTCATAGATAAACAAGGGTTTGAAGGAAAGTATGTTGAAGTGGTCCAAGTATTGCCCTCCTATGATTAGCTACATGGAGATATAGATGAGGGTTATGAGAGGGATGATACAACTTTTGGGACAGCCAATGAGGACAAGCAAGAGTCAACTATTGCACCTACTGATGGAGAACACATAAGTCTTCATGGCGACCACAAGGATGAAGGAAAGGCTATTTTGGAATTTGCCAAACCAACATTGATTGATCAACTATGTGGAGGTATGAATGCTACTAAGGAACGAATTTGCGTTTTGGGTAACTTAGATAGTGATGATGATCATACATATGAAAGCTCCATAGAGGTTGATCAAGAAACATTTGAGTTCCTTTGCTCCAAGTTTAATGAGTTCGTTGATTGGTTAATTTGTAATCCGGAGAAGGAAATTTCTGATGTGCACATGATAGGTCTAGGAGAGCTGATGGAGTTTGAGGAAGACATTGCACTTGAGCATGAGGTAAGGACTGATTTTCTGATGTATGACAACAGTCCTTTATCTTCACATTATCATGTTATGACAGCCAAGAGGATCAGCCTTAAGGCTTGTGATTTTCATGGAGAAACTCATGTGGGACTAGGTCTTGGCAATGGACAACTAACAAAGGATGAAGAATTGATTGAGTCCCTTGAAGACACTACAAATAGTTGGGAGGTTGCTGTTCTGATTGCTATTAGCATCTTAGTAGGGGCTGATGTGTTCTTCTATGCTCCTATGAGAGGCATCCTACACATCCATGAAGCATTTATCGAAGTTGGAGAGTTGGTGGGTGTTGATGGCTCTATGGGTTGTAAATTTTAATGAACAGATTATATGCACAGAAATAAATTCAAATCAGACACAATAACACAGCAGATACCCTGGGAAGACCCTCCTCTTGAGGGAGAAAAACCCAGCAACAAAGATCTTCTCTTATATATAAATAATGGCAACAAATCTCTTTACAATGGGGCCAATCACAAGGCCAATATTCAGCACCTACACCAGATACAATAACAGATGATGATCTGCACTTCCTTGAATTACTAAATCTGCCCTTGAAGAAATTCGCAATTCTGCTCTTGATGAAATTCGCAATTGATAATGAAGGAAATGAATCGAACTTTCTTGATGATGAATGAATGGAAAAGAACTTGTATTTATACATAGGTCGCACCTCTTCAAGAATAAGGTCGGCCATAATAAAAGATATAATTTCAAAATAGAAGATGCAAATTACAAGGAAGGTTGGCCCTTTTAGGAATTATATTGTTGCCAAGAGAAGCGCCCAAACACATTAAATAACACATATAAATAAATAGCCGATAGGCTATATTGATTTATGTCTTCACTCGTGGCTGGAAGGATGAACCCGAAGCTGCTATAACATTAACATGAGTTACATCCATCTTTTCGATTTTGATACATATGGTAGGGTGATGTTATGGGATCCAGGTGGTGGCATGCTGTCATTGCTTGAGGACAAGCAATTTTGGGAAGGGAGGATTGTAATGTCCCCTCTTTTAATCCTTTTTCATAGTTCGGCTCATGTTAAGGAAAAGCAAGTTAGGCTTGTGAAGAAAAACAATAAAACATTTATATTTCTTCCTAGGTCGGCCTTGAGATGGGGCAAAAAAAAGAAATTAATAGCAATTTTGCCTAGGTCGGCTAGCATAGAGGAGGAGGAGGGAAACATTTATAAATACAAGATCTTGTGGAGCATTTCATCATGATATTCAAAATTGTTCTTCTACTTTGGTTTGCACTTTTGGAGCAGCATATGCTGTAGGACAAAAACCCTATTGCATTAAGGAGAAGTTGGACGAAACCCTAGCTTCTTCAAGGGTGAACTTCATGACGGAGGTTCCTATGTGCTTCAATGGAGATAATTGCTAGTTCATGTCAGTTTTGCATCAGCATTTTGATTTCTGATTTGAAGGGCGAGTTGTGCAAGTTGGAGGCTCTAATTCAGATTTCTAGGGTGGCAAAGCCCTAACATTAGTCCGGCAGGCCAGTGCACCCCTTGGTAGGGTTTTTTAAGTAGTTTCATTATCATTTAGTTGCATATTTGTAGCTGAAGCAACTTCGCCCAGCTAGGGTTAATTGCATCTGCATTATTGGGGTTTCTTCATGTTGTAGCGCATGTTTGGTGCCCACTTTACTTTGTACTTTGCATTCATATTTGTAGCGGCAGATTGGAGGTTTATATCAGACATTTATTGGCTCATATTGAAGGATCTAATCATGCTATGTTGGTGATCTAATGTTACTATTATATGCTATAAGTTTTCCCATCTTTTGGTTGCATTATGTGCTGCTGTTCATGCATTATAAAACTCAGAAAATTACATCAGCATTCTAGGGTTTAAGCAGAAATTAAAAATCAGAAATTAGGGCATCATTTTTGCATTACAAAAAAATCAGAAAATTGCACAAATATTGCTTGGGTTATTTCATATCTATAGAAGAGGTAGCATCATTCTCTTGGACAATTTCTTTGTCTATAGCTACATGGGCTCGAAACTCATCTCCC
Organism: Sequoia sempervirens; assembly: GCA_007258455.2. Classification (NCBI taxonomy): domain Eukaryota; kingdom Viridiplantae; phylum Streptophyta; class Pinopsida; order Cupressales; family Cupressaceae; genus Sequoia; species Sequoia sempervirens. The sequence continues at coordinate 81,974 of VDFB02257938.1, read as the reverse complement.
ATTGCTTCAAGCTTTGCCTCGCTATCAACTTGATCAACACATGCATGTCCTCTAAAATAGGGACATTCTTGATGATCCACTCAAACATGGGATCAAACTCCAACTCCACAAGGGCTAATTATTCGTTTGTGATCAAAATTCTCTTGTGGTAGAGGTGTAAGGTGTAATGCACAAATATAAAGTCATTCAATCTTTGCAATGACAACTTGTTGTGCGTTTAGGAGTGTATATGCTCAAACATACTCCAATTGTGTTTGCAACCTGAAGCACTATTGGTTGGCTCAAAACTTGGATGACGATTCTTTGAAGATTAGGCACCTCAGCGCCAAAATTGACCTACCATTTATTTGAAAGGATAGAATTAAAATAGTTAATATTTACAAATACTATAAATTGAAATTTTAATAACAAAGAAGGGAAATCGTTAAATTTTAGATCAACATTTTAAATTTCAATGAATGAAAATTTTAGTTGGTGTACTAGTTCTTGCTATCTTGCATATGTCTTGAGAAAAGAGATCTCCTAGAGCTTGTCTAGAACTCAATCTTGGATATGATCTTCGCCCTTGTTTGTCGACTTGGTTCCATAGTCTCTATGATGGTGTAGAGGCCTTCCATAATCTCCTCATCAACCTTGAAGCTATCAAGAAATTGGAAGGCTGGGTTGAGGAAGTACGCACAAGCATGAAGTGGCCTATGAAGCTGTCTTATTCAGTACTGGTCAATAATATCCCAAGTTGGCCTCAATGCCACCATAATATTATCTAATATGCTCCTTTGCTTGTTCCATTCTTTCATAGATGTGCCTCATTGATGGTCTTTCTCCATCAACAATATGGAGGAGAGAAACCAATGGTTTACTCACCTATAAAAAGTCAAAATTCAAATTGTTAAAAAAAGTAATTATTATGTTGCAAATGAGGAAAAAATAAATTTATAAACACTAGAAAGTAGAAGAAGCAAACAAAAAACTTTAAAAACTTACATCCACAATTTCATAAAATGGGCATCATCAAACACCCAATCCACCACATCGATCTTCATAATTGTGTTTGCATAGGAGGACTTCCACTTGTCACTAACAAACATTTTCTTCAAAGAAGCTTTCGCTTATAGCAAAGATTGCAAGCTGATGAATGAGGTTGCAAATTGAGTGACACTAGGTCAGATCAATTCCCTATTTTCTGTAAACTGCATATGCATGGTTATAAATGTATTTGCAAATATTTCATCTTGGCTCCCCAATTGGCTTAACCCTATCTTGTTTGCCAATGGCCTCCAGCATTAGATCAATGCAATGTGCCAAGCAAGGAGTCTAAAAAATGGCGGGGTGTGTATCAATTAGTAGTCTATTTGCACCAACATAATTTGCTGCATTATTGGTAACTATCACTACATTTTTGACCCCCACTTCCACCATAACTTCTTTCAAAACACCACATAAATAATCTACATTCTTTATCTTCCTCAAAGCATTGATTGACTACAAGAAGATTGTGCCCCTAGAAGAAGAAACTAGAAAGTTGTGTTCTATTTTTTGTATCAGTCCATCCATTAGACATGGTAGTGCAACCCTTCTTCACCCAAATAGCCTGCTCCTCCTCAATAATAGACTGTACATCATCTACCTTTTGTGACAAAATTGGGCTCCAAAGATCATTAATAGAAGGGGCTTTGAATCCTTAACCAGCTATGATAATTGCATCAAACGTTGCTTGCCAATAAGGTGTAATATGCACCCTAGTTTTTTTTTGTGTTTGCTTTCTGATTTGTTTGTCTTGGAGTATGATTTGCAAAGTAAATACAATAGACAAATAACAATAACACAGCCAATGCAAACTATTGCAATATAAATAACTGAAACAACTCTTTTGAAATGACCATGAACTGAAACTACTCCAGATTTATTACGGTCATAATATTTTGTTACAATAGAGGTTTAAACAACATATTAATGGCCATAAATCACTCAGAATGACTTTGGTGACATACCCATAAGCTGCTGTTACAAAACTGGAAATTTCTGGACTTAGACCAGCAACCTGGAAGTGCAATAAATCACTGATATTTCCCCAACACCTTGCTGGTTCACTCTTCTAATAATTGCTGAGTGTTTCTCAACACTAGGTGCCTCCAAAACACCCCAAAATCTGCTCCCAAACTAGGTGCTTGGTCTCAAAACCCTCATGCCCCCCTAAGAGGTTGTATGGCTTGTCATGGAGGAGTATGGCCAGAAAAGGAAATGATTTGGAATTGAAAATGCTGCCTCAAAATTGCTGTTCGTCCCTCTTCAATCTGCTCATAAATTGCTGATATGAAACCCCTTGAAAATTCGATAAAATCTGAAACAAAGAAACTCCGAATAACTCCCAATGATGTTGCCTGTAAACAAATCATCCAGGACTGATCTTTCACGATCGAAGTGGATGATCCTTGCAAGGGTTTTTGTCCTTACAAAGCTGCTAGTAAAAAACCTGTGAGTTCTCGAGAAAAAATCCAAGCATACTCTCAAATGAACTCAAAAAATGCTTTTTGTATCATCCCCCAAAACTCCACGGCCCATCTTGGAGAAACAAAATACTATATTTAATTATTTAAATTCTCCTTATGTCTCCCACTTGGGCGTCCCATTTAATGAAGCAAAATATTTAACCTTTTTAAAATATTAAAATAACGTAAAATTAAATATTTAATTTAACTTCATAATATTAACGTTATTTTAAATTAAATCTCCAGGCCATAAAAATTCACCAGATCAATATTAGATACCGCAACTGAGTATCTTGAGGAAAGATCAACATGAAAATACATGGTTGGTGCCTAGGAGGTGACTTACTAAAAATAGTATCGGACCAAATGCCCGAAAATGCTCTGGAAAGTGCCAAAAAGATACTTATAAAATCCCTAGCACGTCACCAAGAGCTGGGGATGTAATGAGCCTTGCTCAAAAACTGATCACAAATTGCCCTTATTTGCTACTTGTAATTTTGTCAAACAGTTCATATGCAACCTTGTACTTGCTGATGTAATGTTTCAATTTGAAGTTACTTGATTGAAAGGATGCTAAGAGTGAATTCCAAATGATTTTGAAAGCTTGAATGACCTTCTACAATTTCTATGCAAGCTCCTGAATGAAATACTATGCTCCCTTTCAAATTTAAATGCTTTTGAATGAAATACTAAGAGGATAAAATGCATCTACAGCCAAGACATTTTTACAAACACCTGGCTTACAAACACAAGATCTGAATACAAACTATTATTTGTAACAACTACTAATTCTCCTCATCCAATACAATGCTAATATCAAAAGCCAAGACTCTGGCATCATACATATGAATGTATGCTTAAGTCTGATATAGACTGCCACCTACAGCAGCAGCATCTAAATGACATATAATATGCATGAATAAACAAAGGAAACCTGGTTATGTTGCAGCCTCCTTAAAATATTCGATTCTTCAAAATGAGGTTGCCAAACAGCTCCAAAATGATGCGCCCAAGCTACTAGAAGGACCACGAACTCACTGAATTTCTTATCTGACTTTTGATGCTTCCAAAACATGAAATCGCCCCTGTCTGTAGTGTGCCCAGCTTGCTTTGAGGTCATCAGAAATTCGTCCCTCCTTGTATCAGCAAATCGTCCCCTTAGGAATGGATATTTGGGACTGCAGCTTGATGGCGCCTGGTTCTTGAAGTCGCCTTGAGTCTCCAATGAAAAATGCAATCAATATCTCCAAGTATGATGCCCTCAAAAGCCCAATGCAAAAGTCTGAAGCAGCCGCCCCTGTTCTGACATAAAAATTATTATAAAATAATCTGCCAAACTTCCGAGTCTCCAATAACATCTAACATGATCCACATAACCCTAGAAATGAGGCGCACCCATCTCCAAGAGGAATCGATCTGGATATAAGCTAGAATGAATGAAAATGTTCCTCCAATGGCGTCCCTGTTTTGCTTCAGACTTAGCTTCAGATTTGCCCAATGAAGGTCTGTCCTTATCCTTCAAATATTCGATGCCACAAACCCTACTCTTCAATGCCAACCAACTCCTATAATCGTAGTCTTCAAAAATTGGCCTTAGGCCACAAATTTTGCCCGATGAAGTGACTGAAATATCACCTCCAATCTGCAATAATTCAGGTGATATTTCACACCCTCAAAATTGCTATCAATGGGAGTTTTCGTTCCCAAAGACAAATTGATTATCTGCAGACCACTTGGCTCCACAAATACTCAAGAAGAAATCAACAATCACCAACATCAAATCTGCCTCCTCAAAAGTGAGACCTCAAGGTCTATTTATGCTTCTTTCCTCTAGAGGTCGGCCTCAATAAAATAATATTATCTTTTTGCTTCTAGAAGATTCCAATATATTTTAATTTTTTGCACTTTATAAAATATTAAAATATTATGTTATTAATAAAGTGCATCTCAACCTCAAATTATAAAATAAGGTTTCCATAAATAGAAATAATGATGAAATATAATGGAAAACCTTACTCCAACCAAAAACTGAGCCAAGTAATCACCAAATGACTGCCAGATGACTCTCTCACCATGCCTCATTAGCCTACGAGAGCCGTTAATAGGCTAATCCTGCTGATATGTCATGGTCAACTAGAAGGGGACATTACATAAAGACCTAAATCACCAAAAAAAATCAGAACTTAAAAACAGATTGAAAAATATAAACCCTCAATAAAACTATGAAAGTAATAATTAAAAAGTTATAATAAAAATGAGGCACTAAAAAAATTGTTACCTTACTGCATTGAAGGGAATGTCACAAAAAAAACTAAAAATTCTGTTGCTTTCCTTGTGATATGTGGTTGTCTTTGTTCCAACTCATGCTTTCCAATGTTGGTTGGGAACTAGGAGTAGTTCGTGGAACAACCCAACCCCAAATTGTGAACTCTAGGCCTAATGCTAGAAAAACCTGATCCACTTCTACTTCTAGACATTGAAGTAGTGGAAGTTGCACTTGCACCTATTTGTTGATTTTGTCTTAATCTTTGTTCCTTCTTTTCTAAGAAGGTCTCCATTTGCATTGTCATCTCTCTCACAACCTTAGGTTGAACATTTGGGCATAAGGAAACATCACTTCTAGCTTTGTGGGCTAGGTGATAAATGAGACAATAATGCCTCCTAGAATCCGCACACCACAGTATTTGCAAAACACTTGCCCTTTTTTTGTTCCCAGCATACCATGTCCCAAGCAAGGTCTTTCCTTTGTGGTTCAGACATATTAAGAATTGAAAACCCTACACCATGGAGAAAAAAGAAGTGCAAGCAACAAAGCTACAAAATATGCAACCCAATTTTGAAAAATTGGACAAGAAAGATAAAAACAAGATGCAAGAAAAAAAATTAAAACAACATAACCCAAGGTTTTAAATTTTTTTCTTTTCTTTTGTTTTATTAGGTTTAAATTTTACAATGTACAAAATTGAAATTCTGAAAAAAATTAGCCATAAAACATAAATAAGAAAGAATGAGACAAAAATTGAAGATTTTTCAACTTTATTTGACTTCTAGAAATGTATGGCTCAAATTTGATGCCTTATATCAGCTCCTTGCACAAGAATTTTCAGCGCCTTTGAGGACAAAAATGATATCCAAGTAGAATGAAAACAATTTGAAAGCAAATGAGCAAAGGAAAATGGTCAAAAGAGCAAATGAAATGTGTTTTAATGCCTTTAGGGGCCTATTAGGTTTACATTTGATGTGTTTTTTACTTTTTTATTTATCGCAATGATCTTTTTTTATAATGTTTTTTAAGTGTGGCTGCTAGTCCTGCGGACTTGTCAAGCCCCGCATCAAGACTCATGGGTCTCTATAAATCCATGAGTTTGCAAAGAATCATGAATCTAGGCATGGGACTTGGTGAGTTTGTGAGTTGAAGCCACAAACTTGTTGGGGTTGCCTTAAAGACTTAAAGTCTCACGTTAAGAGTTACAAGTCTTTGTGGATCTACAAGTTGCAAAGAACTCTAAGTTCATGCATGAGACTTGGCAAATTTATGAGTCAAAGCCATAGACTTGCTTGGGTTGCTTTGAATCTCCCACAAATGAAAGCCACAAACTTGCTAGGGTCTCCTCGGACTTGAACTTGCAAGTCTAGGCAAGGACTTGGTGAGTCCCAATACTATGGTTTGTATAAACCACAATTGCTTATGATTAGGACATACAATGGTCTTCTTTTCTTATATGTAATCTTGCCACTGCTTGACAACTTGTACAATTAGATAAAAAAAAATTTCATAGGTGAAGTGCCCATACTCTATATTAAAGATATTGAAGTGAAACTCGATATAATGTCCATGCCAAATGAGCATTGCAATGAGCACATAGTTGCATGCATTGGTCTCAAATTTGAAGGAGTATTGTATATATGGCATGGCCTACAAGGGTATGTTGTAGAGTCATGCTTTTAGCTTGTTGAATGTGCATTAATGCAAAGGCAATCTAGTGGATTGTTGTCTTTGCATGCAAGATTTGGGTAAATGGTTATAGGATGCAAGAGAAGCCTAACAAAAATTTTAGATGGAGGTTCAAAAGGCTAAGAAAACTTTGAAGCTCAATGAGATTTCATGGGCAAGGCTAGTTATTGACAACCTCAATGTTTTCTAGGTCAACATTTAGGTATAGAATTTCTAAAACTAAGGGGACTATCTTCAATGTAGCAAAAATAGTTCTCCTTGTTAGAGAAGAGACTAGCACATAAGTATGATTCTAATACTACAACCAATTGTTAGACATTTTAGCCTTGGAACATTAACATGTCAATGTTGACTTGTACTTTGAATAGGGCATAACTTTAAAATGACCCATCTTGGAAGGTTTATGAGACCAAAATGTTCATGCCTAGTGTGCTCAAATGTGTTGGTAGGGAGACAAACTCCAAAACTGGGAGGTTCTAGAAGTATGGGGTGCATATGAACTAGCAAGATACAAAAAAAGAAAAGAAAAGGATAAGCACAAATTCATATCGGAGTTATATAGCATAAATGCCTTTTTATTAATTAAAAATGAGAATAATAAAAGATAATGCAAGAACAAGAGTTAGATTGAGGAATCCCAGAAGCTCTTATTGAGAATTTGCGTATGCTAGAACAACTAAGCTAACTATTCATTAACTGTTGAAAGAATGCTAGGATACATGTTTGTATGGTTATGTTGAGAGTCTGTTACAATGATAGATTACCTTTTGTGATAGTTCTAAATGTTTGTTTGACTCTTGATGTGTGGTTTTGTAGGTTTGGGATGTTCGGTTGTTATGATATTGTTGTGTCTTTGTGCAACAGAATATTGGAGGTTGGAGTTGGAGTTGTTTGACACATGAATATCTTTAAGTAGCATTGTTGGTGTGTAGGGTAGGGTATCGACGTGGGGACTGTGTATGATGAGCAGTGTTTTACAGGTTGGCAACTTCCAAATATGCCCTTAAATTATTGACCATTTGAGCCTTGCCCCATCTTATTGGCACCATGGTTGTGAAGAACACTTAAGCAAGAGGTAGTTGCTCTTGCCTTGTCATCTAGTTGAATCCCTACATTGATTGAATTTTGAACCTACTTTAGGATTTTTGGGGTTTTAGACCCTTTTTCCTTGGCCTTCTCAAATTTTCTCTTCGAAAACAACAACTGTACATGTCTTCTCAAAGTACTAGATCATAGAATTTGTTGACTCAATCTAAAGGCATTTTTCAAGGGCTAATGTGCCATGTACGACTGAGAACATGGAATGTCTTGTAGGCAACAATATGGGTTTGCAATGAGGGTGGTCCCTACAAGACAATCTCTGGGATGGGAGGGCCAACTCCCTATCTATCCTAATGCTAAGCCCGAAACTGTAGTGCTAGTGAAGAACACTTGTATCAAAAAAGCAAGAGGTAGTTGCTCTTGCCTTGTCATCTAGTTGAATCCCTATGTTGATTGAATTTTGAACCTACTTTAGGATTTTAGGGTTTTGGACCCTTTTTCCTTGGCCTTCTCGAATTTTCTCTTCGAAAACAACAATTTTGCATGTCTTCTCAAAGTACTAGATCATAGAAATTGTTGACTCAGTCTAAAGGCATTTTTCAAGGGCTAATGTGCCACGTACAACGAAGAACATGGATTGTCTTGTAGGCAACAATATGGGTTTGTAATGGGGGTGGTCCCTACAAGACAATCTCTGGGATGGGAGGGAAAACTCCCTATCTATCCTCATGCTAAGCCTAAAACTGTAGTGCTAGGGGGGAGGGGTGAAAAGGGTTAGAGATTCGTAGAAAGCAGATAAAGAAAAACATAAGGCTTATGCCAAATAGATAAAGTCTTTGTTACTAGAGTAGAGTTTAATAGCTCACAATGCAATAATATGAAAGAAACATACACATAACACCTAATGGTGAACAAAGACAAGTTGAGAGATACTTTGGACCATAGTTGGAAAACTCAGACTCAGCAAAAACTCGACAGACCCAAAAAACTTGAGTCAGCAAAAGCTCAACAACTAAAAAAATGCTTAAATTACTTTAGAAACACATTTGTTTTTCCAAAATTCATTGACTAGATGTATCCAATGAGTCCATAAATGAGTACAAAAATGCTTTCTATTGAATTTGATTGATTTGAATGCAAATTGAGTACAAAATCGCATCCTCATGTGGAATCCTGATGGCTGATATCCTAATACAATAGATAGCTGACAAAATGAAAATAGTAAACTGAAAAACTAAAAGTAAATACAACATTTTACATCTTCTTCTTCCCTAATCTAATAAAAACTAGGGGAGAGGTAGAGGTCCTAGTCCTTGGAGTTTGTTGTGGCTCCTCGGTTGGCATGGAAGGCAGTGGCTCGACCTCCATCGTAGTGGTAGATGGCAATGACTCCTCCTCAGCCTCATCAATGTCATCCAACCCTACATCTCCAACTGCACCTAGTCCCACATCCTCCAATGCCTATCTCTCAAATCTAAAATCTCATCCTCGGTAAACAATGGAGGCTGCTCATCTTGCCCTATTGAGTCACTATAAGGATCTATCTCATCCAAATCAATGGGATCCTCTGATTTGTCCTCTACCCTTTTTGTGCACAACCGAAGGTTGTATTGCACAGACCCTTTTTGGGCTAATTTGTTCCTCTTCTTTGTGTGGATGGCCTTGAACAAGCTCCAAATGCGCTCACAGTTGGATGCACTACAAGGTTGGCATAGAATGGGGAGGGCAAGTCTTTGGAGATTTTGAGTATTTGCACCCCAATTTGTCCACCAAGACTCTACAAACTAAAATATTCAAGAGCTAGAAAGCAAAGTCAAAAAATATTTTATCAAATTATCAATAGTTAATTTAAAATTTGTAACTTGTAAGATGCATGTCAAATAAAGACTCCAAATTTTATACCTAGTGACTAAGTGGTTCTTCCTCGGATAGATAGCTCTGAAGAAAAGAGTACCCCTTCTAGCCTTGTAACTTTCCAATTCTTTGATAATGAGGCCTCTCACCTCAACCTGGGGTGTCATCCTGTGAACACATGTGGCGAGGCCTTCCATAACCTCTCCATCAAGATCTAAGAAGGTGTTTGAATAGAAAAAATGAGGGTTGAGGAAGTACCCTGCTGCATGAATGGGCTGGTGGAGTTGATTGTTCCACCTCCTATCAGTGATCTCCCATATGGGATCAAATTTGAGGCTGCCCCCCTTGTAATAATTTCTGATAGACTCCTTTGCCCTATCCATGGCCTCATAAATATACCCCATTGGGTTTTGATCCCCATCTAGCAAATGGAGGACTCTAACCAAGGGCTCCAACACCTAAAATTTACAAGTACAAAAAGATTAAAGATACAAATTTATAATGAAAGACTTAAATTAAAAAATAAAATAATAAATATTCAAATTGAATTTAAATTCAAAGTTTAGAGGTTACCTTCACGATCTTTGTAGTTCTTTGTGCAAAAAGGTTGTCTAAGACTATGCTTACAACCGTTTCTCCTTTAGACTTCTTCAAATAAGATGAGTCTAGCTATGCTTGACTCACAAACATTTGTTTCAAAGTAGTCAAAGAACCAATAATGCTTTGCAACATTAGGAAAATCATTGCAAACCTTGTGGCACTCAATCTTACCAACTCTTTCCCTTGCATGTGATGTCTCATCAAATGAAGAACCCAAAGATGATTGTAGATAAATTTTGTGATGCTCCTTGCATCATCCACAACTAGTGTCACCCAATCAAGTTTGCCTATGTCCTCCAAAAGAAGGTCAAGGCAATGTATTGTGCAAGGTGTCCAAAAAAGTGTTTTATGTTTGTCTTGGAGCAATCTCCCAACCACCACATATGCTGCTGCATTATCAGTTATGATTTGCACCACATTTTCTATGCCCATCTCCATGACAATTCCCTCCAATGTTAGACACAATGTTTAAACATTTTTTTACTTTGTTTGAGGCATTCATTGATTTCAAAAAGACAACCTCACCATTTGAAGCTATCAAAAAATTGATAATGGTGCAATTTTTCCCATCTGTCCACCCATTTGAAAGAATGGCACAACCATATTTTTTCCATTCCTTCTTTTGTTCTTCCACTGTTAGGCTTGCCCTTTCAGTTGCATTGGTGAGCAACCTACAAGTACAAAGCGAAAGTACAAAATTTAAATTTTTAAACACAAAAAGGACATTCAACATAAATTAATGAACATAAATTTATCCTAAAATTCAATATTAAAAAATTAAAATTTGCTAACCTCCCACTCAAGTCTTTGCGAGAAGGCCCCTTGTAGCCTTTTCATGCAACTATCAATGCAGTTACCAAATTCTCCCAATAAGGACTACTCGCCACATTGAAAGGATTGTTGTTGAAGTATCAAAAATTTGTGCATGCCATATTTGCATGTTCATGCACCTCCCTGTTCCACCTTGTAGCTTCTAATGATGGTTGTGCTCTAGGTGTGTTTCTGGGCACAAAAAAGCTATGTGGCATGTGTGAAGATGTAGGTGTTGCTGCTGTCACTCTAGTAGAAGCAGATGAAGTGGTGGTGGTGTATGTGCTTCGGATGCGAGGACCACAAAGAGAGCCCGCTATGCCTTGACATGTATCCACATCTATTTTGGTTGAGCTTGAGCACCATGACCACCAGCTATGGATGCTACTATGGCTGCCCTTGTCCTCTCCTTTTGCAATTTTTTTCTTTTGCAGCTGCAAGCAAGGCATTCATATCTCTTTTCATCTCTTCAGTGGTTTATGCACAAGGCTTGGCATCACGATGAGTAATGCCTACAATATGGTATTTGAGGCAATTTATGCTTCCATGATATAAATTTGTGCATTTAATGCAAATAACTAACCCAGGTACTGGTCCTTGATATGCATATTTCCAAGCAGGGTCTCTAGCTCCAGCAAGACGAGTGCCTATAATGAACGGTGGCACCAATGGGGTGGAGCTTGAGGTTGAACCTGATCTAGAAGCTTCTCTATTTGCCATTATATGATGTATTCAACTTACACATACAAAGTGAAAGCACAAAATATTAATTTTTTAATACAAAAAAACCTAAATTTTACATAAATCGCTAAAAATTAGTTTAAATGAATATAACTTAATTTAAATCAATAAAAAAATAATATAATGTAAAGATTCTAAACAACTTTTTCCAAAAAAAAGGGTTAAAAAAAGTTGTATACAAAAATTGTGAAAATAGCAAAAAAATCATGAAAAAATGGTGATGAATCCAATTTTTTGCAATCTAAATGCAAAAATACAACCTAGTTTTAACATATGATAACTTTTTTAATCAATAAGCTAGAATTTGCAACCAAAATGAAATAAAATGTTTAAAAAAACATAAAACAAAAAACCGACTTGTGCATAAAATTTGCTTTTTAAATTCATAAAAAAATCCCTTCGAATCTTCTCTCGATGCAAATGTGCTGGAAATCAATTGGCAAGGGGGTTGGAGGGGCGTTTTTTCTTGTAGAGCACAAAATGAAAGTTGTTTGGGCTTTTTTGGGTCTGTTTTTGACCTGGCTTCCTTTTTTTACCTGTATGACCAAGTACTTGGCATAGACTCACCGCTCTTCTAGCGAGTACTCACTAGAAAAGCGGCGAGTCTTTTTGGTGTGTGAATGGCCCAAAAACTCGTTGTCGCCTTTACTCGACGAGTACTTGGAAACTTGGCGAGCTTGCCATCTATGCTTTGGACAACACTCACTTTTTATCAAGTTCATTGATCATTACAATGTCATATGCATACTCTTCAAGAAACATACACAAGGGCTTCCGTGTATAGTAGAAAAGAGAGGTCAAGAATCAACCAATACGTCAAGCTCAAAAGCATAGCTGTACAAAGTGTCATTTGCTTTGAATGAGCACACAGGCTGTTATTTATAGACTAAGCTACCCAACCAATAATGAATTTCCCACTAAAATTACATTTGACATTTGTAATCTGCAGAGGAAAATATCTCTTTGCAAATTCCTGTAACTTAATTGGTTTTCTTGGTGGTTGGACATGGCTACATAATCCTTGGTAATGGGCTCATGATGTCCATCGCCCGATACTGCACTATCGTGGCATTGGTAAGTGAAACTTGCTTGACTTGGTGATGTATAGTTGTTGGCTATGATTGCTTGGCCATGCCTTTCTAGGAAATTTGAATTTTGGAAGTGATTGAGCTTGCCTCTGCTACTCTAGTGCTATAGACCTACTTAGGATGACATGGGGAAGCCACAAGTATTAAAATTGTGTTGTGGGGATGCAAGGAGAAGCATTTTTGTGTTGCACTGGTCGCATATCCTGTGGGCCATTGGACGAACCTGTTGGTGGCAGATTGGACAGTCTGTGCTCTTTTATGTAATGTTTTCCTTTCACCTTTTTGGGAATCCTTGGAGTAGGTCATGTGGCCTGAGGTAAGTTATGACTTAAATTGATACAAGAAGTGGGGACTGCCAATATTTATGTGTAGCACCTTTTGACTTCATTATTGCCACATTGCTGTGTGTCACAATGCTGGGGAATTTCAATGAAAACCTTTTTTGCTTTTTGTGAAAGTTTTGTGAACTGTCAGATAAGATCTAACTTGGAGCATTGAACAGTACACGTTCATTGAGACTTAGAAATCTACCACAACTGCACCAAAATACCAATATACAACAATGGATGAAAGTGGGGAGGCCAGTAGATGCCATAGGGAACTTTTATTGATCAAATCAGTAAGGTGGGAGGAATTTGCTACCTGTAGTGAAGGATTCACTACAAAAGCTATTTGAACTTTCATCATAAAGCATTTAAAGGATTACAAAATTCTCTTCAATTATAACTTAATGGCATCTCAAATATTAAACTTCTTGCAAATGTCTTTGTTTGAAGCCTCATTTTTGTTGAAAGCAAGATTACGACAATGCCTAGAGCTCCTAGGTGGATAAGGAGAGTAGAGAGGATTTTTCTCCATATTCTTTACAGTAGATTTTCCTTTACGATTCAGCATACAACAAAAAGATGAAAAATCTCAAGCTCTGAACACTGGAACTGGGCAACATACAAGAAGAAAATGATGAAAAAAAAGAGCCAACAATCCATGGAACAGGTTGCCACATTGCTTGAGAATTATGACACATATGAACATATCATATGAAAAGATACCAAATGCACAATACTCAAGTTCTCCCACAGTGAAATAGAAGTGGCAATCCTAGATTGAATTCAGATGGCTCTCAATTTTCATCTCACGTAGATAATAAGTATGCTAGGGAGAATGAATATGGGAAATAAAGTTAAAAGGTAAAAACCAATTGTTAAGGGATAGGCTTGTTTTAACAGGGTTTTTAAGCTCTGCCATGTTAGTCCACCCATTCCCATACCAAGGATTTTGGTTGCTAATGCCAAGAGCAACCCTTTTATATGCAAGAAAATTAGCCAGAGTTTTTGTTCCTCTCCATGCATGCTTTAGGGAGATGCAGTTGAAGAGGTCAGTGACATTTCCAGCATATATTGGAGGTCATCTGCCAACTATAAGTTGACATTTTTTTTATCCTGTTTATAACAATCATAGTCTCCTTTTGTTTCTAATGACATCTCTAACAGCCATTCTACAACAAGAGGCTCAGCTTCATTTATATTATTAGTTGATATTCAAATACTAAAAGAAAAAGGCATTGAATTACCATTATCTGCTCCATCAAAGTTCAGCTTAAAAGGGCCACACTTGGGAGACAGCTTTCTTGCTAAAATTATTTCTGAGCTACTTGCATTGATATGGAAATTTAACTTTGGCTTGTGCTAGAAAAATCAAATTAATCATGAAGCTACAGATATGTTGATTAGGTTAGACTCTAGAGTAACTTCTCATGGGTAGAAGGCCTATCAAATCAATGTTCTTGATATTGTTGAGGATGTTTAAACTTTAAAGTCTTCTTGAATACTTGTTTTCATCATTGCTGAGGATGTTTTTGAAGAATTTTCTCTCTGATTTATTGAGATTTGTATTTGGTACCATTACTACTGGCAGATTCAATATATCTTTCTTCAAAAAAGCATAGAATTTTTATGTCTCAGGTTTGTCTTCTAGGGACAATCTTTTCCATATCTACGTATATGCATAGAATTTAGAGACTTCTACCTGTATGGTTAGCTTGTAATACGGTCCTGTTCAAGTACCAAGAAGGGTGATGTGAGTTAATTTTGCTGTATGGTCTCAAGGCCTAGTTGTAACTTATGTACATGTTCTATGAGTTTGCAACTTAACGTGTTAAGCTAGTCACTACTTAAGTAGCTTAAGTATATGCATTCCCTCTAGCATGTATGAATGACAAGTGTTTAATAAGCTGGGATATGCGCTTGTATAAATTCTTGGAGTAGCTCTACGCATTGAATGTGGCAAATTAATAAAATGATGGACCAGATCTACCACATTCATATTTTTTTGTTCTTGCATGATGAATGCCATGTACTTGTTTCTAGCTCTTTGTCAACATCTGCTATTAGAGTTCTACAGTTTCTCGCATGAATTGCAGAAGCATTCCTGACAGCTACAGTTTCCTTTCCAATAATAAAAATGAAGCAGAAAATTGGAGCTTTCAGATCACACAAGTCAGGAAATCTAGTTCTGGAGTATCCAGCCTGCTTTTTCAGCTTGCAAAGCACAGTTCAGCCTGCCTTATGTGCAAACAAGAGTTTTCAGCATTTTTTCAGCTTGCCCCATTTTGAAGAATTACTTCAAGTGTACTGACATGAAGAAGCAGTCAAGACTTTATGTGGATAAGAACAATTCTATGGAATATTAGCTCTTTATAGTTTTGTATGAGACAAAGCATGGTGAAGGGAGACTCTGATCACACACACCAT
The DNA here is from genome assembly GCA_007258455.2 of Sequoia sempervirens. Lineage (NCBI taxonomy): Eukaryota > Viridiplantae > Streptophyta > Pinopsida > Cupressales > Cupressaceae > Sequoia > Sequoia sempervirens. The sequence goes on along the minus strand of VDFB02257938.1, from coordinate 66,646 downwards.
GACTGGTAAAGAAGAGTGACTTTGCAACATTAATTTGTTTGCAGGAGATTGTGTTGCCTTGGGGAATGATACTGCATTGCAAGTCAAATGAGTTAAACTCCTATTAAGATGCCAAATGGTAAAAAATGTTCATATTGGAGATGTTTTTATGTACTGGGGCTGAAAACGAATTTAATCTCAATCAGCCAATTTGAGGACATGAATGTGCTGTTTAAAAAGGCTAAATGTATAATAGGAAATAATAAAGATTTAGGTCTTAAAAAATTATTGTAGAATCCTCTAGGGAATATGTCCTATTTTCTGATTTTCTTATAAAAGCTCAATAATGCCTTAGGCATCTTAATCATCCCTTCCTCAAAAAACGTAATTTTGACTTTTGACTATGGTGCACCACCTTTCTAAAACAGCAGCATGTAGATGCTTTTATGGAGATTGCGTGAAGGGAAAGCAAGACAAAGAAGTTTGACAAGGGAAAGGTGTGGAGAGCAAATAGAAGTTGGATTTGGTACAGTTTTACTCGTGGGCCAATGCCCAACCTCACTTAGATGACCAAAATATTCATCGCTTCCATATGGCATAGATAATTTCTCAAGAATTACTTAAATCTATCTTGTCAAAAGAAATCCCAAGCATTTGAGGCATTTGAAGAATTCAAAACGATGCATTTCAACTCTCTTTAAGAGGACTAGTAATCATTTACACTGTACAGAGTATGTTTGCAGTTTTAGATTTATACTATGGTCTGTAATGCATGGAAATTGAAAAGTAATACTGAATATTATTTACATTATTGAAAGATCATCATTTGTCACTGCACAAGATAACCTACAATTGAATCATGGCAGTGATTTGATGCTTGGCTGACCTGATGCCATACTTATCTAACTTTTTCCAATGGTTGGATTTGCACATTCTGAGAATTAACGAGCAGCATATCCTTTGGCTTGAGTGTTAGATGTAGTATTCTGTGATATACTTGTAAGAAAATATTGATATTTTTAATAGTTTTTCTTGGTTAATTTCTTCTTCTTGTCAACTATGAATTCTCTATTAAATTATTTAACTTTTAAGGTATTGTTCATCTTAGTGTCATTCTACAGTAGAATTCTGGGACATTTTTTATTATGTATTTGAAATATTTTGAATATATTTTGAGCAGCATATAGAGGTTAACAAACTTGTTAAAGGTCGACCACTGGACAATCTGGAGCTTCTCCAATGGTTGAAGCGGTACTGTGACTGTGTAACAAGTGGAATCATGAATAGGTATCGAATAAGCTTAAATATCAACTAGTTCTTATTTGATATTAATTTGGCCAATCTTCAGTAGCATTGTCATCTGCTGAAGACATATTTGTTACCTTAAATTTGCTCTTGTTTTTGTTCTTAGCCATTATAATCCTGTGGAGAGAAGAGGCAAGGGAGGAAAGGAAGTACACAGAAAGGGAATTTCTTCAATTCAATCATCATCCCAAAATAAGGGCAATGGAGGAATCTCAAAGTCGGCCCTAACTAGCTCATCTTCAGCTGTTCGACGTGATGTTTCTGGGGCTGGTCCAAGTGGTTAGTCAATACATTTTAAATAGAAAGAAGTCATAATAATTCTCCTATAAAAAAATGTCCTCTTCTGTAGATGTATTTGTGAACATTTTTATGGAATCATTCGATTCTTTATACTGCCTTGTGTTTGCAGGAACCAAACAAGCAAAGAATGTATCAGTGCCTCCTGGGTATGTTTCTATTGAACACATTCAAGCATTGAGTGAACAGGTATGTCTATCAAGGAGGTTCCTTTCTGCTGGGATTCCTTTGATCTGTACATGTTTTTTGAAGCTCCTTGCATATGCATAAATGTTACTTTTTAGAATCGTGCCAAATTTATTTAAGAGTCTAAGACATGAGTACATTGGATTTGGGCTCGAGTTTATATGAGTAAAAGCAGACTTGCCGTTTATTTGAAATACTGATAAGATACTGGAGAGCAATTTGGACTATAATATATTCTTACTAGAATGTGAAATCTTCCAGGAATGATACATAAATGGGTTCATTTATGATTTGATTATAAGTATTGTCATTTCCTTTTGCTGCAAAGATTCACCAGTGAGTTCTTTACATAGTTGACTCTCTTTGGCTTCAATACACATTTATGGGATCCGACTTTTACTTTTTATGGAAATGTCTAAAAGGAATAAAAAATTCTAAAGATATATTTGAACTTTCAAACTAGCTGAATTTCTCAGATGTTTCAGGTAACAGAGTTGAAGCTATCTGTGAAAAGTCTTGAGAAGGAAAGGGACTTCTACTTTTCAAAACTTCGTGATATAGAAATCCTTATTCGGAACGAAGAGGTGGAACAGCTTCTGGTATGTGCCTTGTGAAGTGACATGACTTCTTTCATAAGATGGTGCTTGCTTCTAAGAGATCCAAATTGACAGTATAAAAATTGATAGAGAGTGTTTCCAAATAAAACTGTGAAGTAGTTTTTGATGCAAAAACGATTTCATGGTTTTATCCAGAAACACTTTTATCAATTTCATGGACTGTGGAAAGACTATTTGTCTGGATATGAAAACTATTAATTCCTTTATGTATAGACCATGATTCTATGGTTTTTAAAGCATGTCAAAATGTCAATATTAAGAGCCAAACTACTAAAGCCTAATTCCTATTTGTCTCTAAAAACCTGCAAAAGCAATAATTGATCATGAATGTGGGTTATACAATATTTTTTATTAACCATGCTGCATACCTTGAAGGTAGACGATAAGCTGAGAGAAGTTTGTAGGAGTTATACTTGATCATGTTATACTAATAAGTTGTTATTTCTTTGAAAACAACAAATCTTAATGATAGCTTCTTCTTGGGAAACTTAATTTTTATGGATATGTATTCTCACAGAAATAAGCCTTTCGGATTTGGGTTTTGTAAGATTCAACGTGAATTTGTAGAATGCAAATTTCGGCTATTCCAATATAGAGGATGTGAAAAAGATACAATACACGAGATTGCTTACAAATATATAGGTTTTGAATGCATAAATCAAAGAGATGACATGTCCAAAAGGTCATGAGTTTAACTCTCAATGACTCCCAATCAGGAGGTGAATTAACTCAGTTTAACTAAGAGGTCAAGAGTTTAACTGCCAATTAGTAGATCAGTTAGCTCATTTTGACTAAGATAGAGGTAACCTTGACTAAACAGAGGCAGCACCTAACTATTGTCAATCAAGGATTGATGAGGCAATGGTGGCATTTGTGTACCTCATGTCAAGGTGTTCATATATTAATTATTATAATTCTTCCTTTTTAATTTCCTGTAATGAAGTATTGACTGGTTCAAAATTTGGTGGCATGTGTTCACAGGTGGCAGAGGCCATCCAGAAAATTTTATATGCAGTGGATGATGATGATTCTGTAATTGCCAATGCTCAAGCTATTCTTAGCAAATCCTCAGCGCCCGTGGATGGGACAGAGAATGTCAATGAAGAGGCTTCCAAGGGGAAAATGGAGAAGGGTAATCGTACACCTGTAGACAGATCTGAATCAGACTCTTGTGGACAGACATTTTCTCCACGACAGCATAGGAACTCATTTAAATTTTCGAGTGTCGGTGGAGAGCAGGTGCAACCTGTTTCACCTGTCAGTGTGCAGTGATGATCAACTCCAGAAAAACATAAAAATATTCTGTTGAACTCTACTGATAACTGCATATAATTGTGTTTAGTCTTGTTTGTGCTAACTTTTTTTCTGACAAAAGAACACTACTTAGAAACTCTGTGGAAATCCAAGGATCTGAATTAAAATCCATTAACAGCCTGAGCTTTGTATCTAATTCAAGTAAATTTCTTTTTGTTTTCCCTTCTGGACAGTCAAACGAGTTTCTCTAAGTCTGTGTATATGTTCTCTATATTACAAAGAATAATTGTCAGTAGCTCCGACCTTTGCAAAAGCATTGGTATAACAGAGAAGTATTCAGTTTTGTTCCTGTGAATATTTTTCCATGCTAGATGATCTGGACTTGGTATTCTTGTCGATCATGTTTCTTGCAGTAAATTAATTTTGTGGTAATGCAGTTTATTGATTATTCATTTTTGATGAATTGTACTTACTAAGCTTTCTGTATAGCAAACGAGCCAATTTTCAGAGGTGGTGCTTTTTATGAGAATAAGCATCATTAAGGCATTTTCAAATTCAGTGCCTGTTAAGGGCTTCGGAATCAGTACTGAATGCATATCTGATGTCTAGAAGGAGTCAAGCATGTATGGATGTATTCTTTTGTGTGTATTGAGGGGACAGAGGAAGATATATTGCAGTTTTATTGACACAAAAAAAAGATATTGCAGTATTCTTTTGCAGGTTAGGGTTTATGTGAAATTTTATCCGGGACAGTCTGAAACCACTTATAAATAACATCTCTCATTTGTTTTGGATGATAGTGCACATCATAGTTTCATATGCAACAATACTTGGAGAGCTTTTATTGGAATATAAGGCTTCCCTTTTGTGATAGACACCTCATTGATTTAGTGGTGTGTAATAATGTTTGCTATTCTTAACTTAAAGGATCGTGGGATGTGTTGTGTTTTTAATTGTAAGTCACATCTCACAAACTCTATATAAGGAGATGAATATCTTTGTAATAGTCACTTCAATATTTCATAATACTATATTGTGTTATTGTTTGAATGTGCTCATAGTTTTTTTTTAAAAAATTGGTATTAGTGCGGGAAGGCCGCCTTAAGTTTGAAATTACTTGATTATTAAGTTTTTTTTTTTGTTTTTGTATTAAACAAAGCTGGGTTACATAAGAAAATAGCAGCTTGACAAGGAAGTTATTGATTATTAAGTTTTGAAAGGTGTCACTACCAAAAGGAAACATTGCAAATTGTTTTTTGCAATCTCTTTGCAATAGTTGTGGGCTGGATTGTTGTGGACTAACACAGATTGAAGGAGTTTTTTAATAGTCGTGCGGGTAGGGTTAATGAGGTTTTCAACAAAGGATGTGGAGTAAAAACTCACTAGTAAAGGAAAATAGTCACATTGAGAAAAAATGTGTTTGAGGGAACGTGCTTAAAAAAATAGTCAAGTGATTGGCTGTTGCAAGGTTGTGGTGCCATGTGAGTGCATTTTTTTAGTCACAATTTTTCTTGAGTTATCTTTGCATGGAAAAGAGGCAGCGATTCATAGAAAATTGCAAAATGTTGTGAGGGCAATGAAAATTACTATGATCCACGGAGTTTCTAGATGGAGGGACCAAGGGCCTAGTTTGGGGATGACAAAGGGTTGGCTAGGGGAGGGGGGTTGGCACAAATACTTATAGTACTTGAAAAGTTAGTTATAAAAAGATGTATAAGGAATAAGTATGAGAATTACAAATGAAACTTTGGCATACTAAGTAAAGTTTAAGTTATTAAACATTAAAAACATTGCAATGATTGCATTGGATATTAGTAATGGTGGGTGGAGGTTTGGGGGTTGAGCCCCTAGCAAGGTTAAGGGGTAGCACCCCTCACAGGAGTTTGGGGGCAAATCTCATACAAGGTTGAGGGCAACACAAATTAAGCCCTTCAAAAGCACACAAACCTTTTTGGCAAATGACTTTGTTACTATTTTATCACTTTGTTTTTGCAACACCAAGTCATTACTAATTTTGTAAGTTGTAGTGATTTGAAATGAGGCTTAGAAGTTAGATGCCTATTTAAAAGCTTTTTGTTGGTGCTTAGTGTAGTCACTCTAAATTTGACATTATTCCTTCTTAATTAATTAAATATTATTATTTAATTAATTCACCCATTCTCAACCTAAAGTTAATTAAATATTTATTATTTAATTAACTATTCCATATTCTTCTTATAATTAATTAAGCATTTTATTATTTAATTAATTTTATCATTTTTTGGATTAAAGTTCTTCCAATTAATTAAATAATTGATTTATTTAATTAATCCCATCAAAATCCCCCATTCTTCTAATCCCAATTGAGTTAATTAATGCATAATTAATTAACTTACTAACCCTTATTATCCTATCCTCCAACTTTGAACTCCACCCAAGTTAATAAACCATTCAACTTACCACATTAAGCTAATTAATCTTTGATTAATTACTCTAACCCGTATGTCTAATCATCATTACTATTATTTCCCCAATTTAAAATTTATGCACATCTCCCTAACCTTGTCTCATTAATATGAGAAATCTCACCTACCCCCACTATCTTACACCTTGCCTCCAAAATTGAATGACTTGTCTCTCCAAGGTGTGCTCACACATGTGAACACACCTCATCACTTCTCCCACACTCCATTGTGACACTTGTCACAATGCTAACAAGCCACACCACCTTGATCCACACCTCTCTCAATCAATCTCAACCCTTCATTAAACAATCAATCCTAGCCCTCCATTTCTCCTCTCCAATTTCTATAAATTGGAGCCTTTTTCCCTCATTTGAACATCTTGAGAATTCATAGTCATATTATGTTGTTGTGAGCAATCCACATTCCAACTTGTGAGCAAATCTTCAAGACTTGGGTGCATCTTGAGCTCAATCCTTGAGGGTTATTGAAGGTATAATTCATGTTATGCATTTGAGTTTATTTCATTTGTGTTATTATGCCTTTGATGTCATTTTAACCCCCTCTACTTTTGGCATATCCAGTGGGACCCATGTCTTTGCTAACTTTTTGTGTGAAGTTTTGTGAGTTTTTAAGTGTACGGGTCTCGACCTCTGTCAAACCACACTTTTGTTTCGACTTGTTGCGCATGCATGACAACTTTCGACGCTTTAGCTAGATATTGTTGCACTCATGCTCGAAATTGTGGCGCATGCATCCCGTGTTTACCACCGTTTGCCTTGCTATTTGCTAACCATTTTTTGTTTTGTAGGGTTTGTTTTGGCATTTTAGGCTTATATTTGGTTTTTTTAACTAACTTCTTATTCTAGTTTAATAACTCAATAGATAGATTACATCTTTTTCTCTTTTATTTTTACAACTCCAACTATCACATTAAAGGAAGAGATAAAACAAACCCACAACTTAAAACAATCTAATATTTACTTAGGCTAAACAACTTCTCTAGTCATCATCAATCACATTTCGTTTTTGGGCTTTAAAATTAACCTTAAAAGGTCAAAATAATTCACATTTTTGCTTAGGTTCTAGCAAGTTTTTGTTTTCTGGTCGGGCCCTGGTTTTTCGCACCTATGTAGAAAACTTCAACACTTGCACGTCGACCTACACTGCTTTCATTCTACCTTTCGGTGCCTGCAATGTGACTAGCTACACTTTCTTAGCAACTAACAGTGCCTTTGTCATACAGAACAACGCTTTTGTTTTTGACTAGAAAGCTTAGTTTATTTACTTCCATCTTAAATTTTTCTGTTTTACATAATTAATCAATCGGGAAAATAATAGTACTTTGCATCTTTTGAATATAAATAGTTAACATAATCAGTATTTAAATAAAATTGTGCTAACCAGTTTTTAAAATGCAGGTGCAGTTTTGTATATTTTTGTGCTTTTGCTTTTTGTTTAAATTATGTTAATCTGTAGTTCGGTGCTTCCGTTTTTGTTTTATCGTAAAGCTGTGCTTTTGATTTTTCATAGTTTTTGAGCTAACAAGTTGAACTAACATGTGGCGCAGCTGATCGATTGTCCAAGATAAAATCCATCAAACTACTAATCTGCGGTTTTGCAAGACATTGGTACAAGACTTTTGTTTTTTCCACTAATTTAGGCACTAAAGTTAGATTAGTAAGTTAATGAACTTGTTTGGCGTGTTTGGAAGGGTGCAATAGACATATGCTCTCCCCTCGCACATAGAGCGATCTTGGGGATAAAAAATATTTGCATTTCTTCATTTGTTTAGATTGTTTTAGGTAAACATAAGGTTGCTAGTTTTGTGTGTATGCTCTCCCCTTGCGCTTTGAGCGATCTTGGGGATCAAAAACACCTAGCATACCTTTCCCTTTTAGGAGGCCTTCCTAGGGATTTCATCACCCTAGGGGATGACCTCAGCCACACGTATTGATGGGATATATAAAAGGGGAGAACTAAAGTTGTACCCCAATCTAGTTGTGTCGTAATTGGCGGAGCTCTAATTACTTAGGGTGATTCCAAGCTAGGGGTGAAGGGATAGTCTGAGCTTTCTCATCGAAAGTTCTTGGCCCACACTTTTGACGAACTAGTGTTCACAGTTTGAGCTTCACGTACCCTTGTGGTATATTGAGGACGCCTTAGAAAAACATTGTGTAACTTAGAGAGCCATCGAACGTAGACTAGTGTAGTGTAAGGGATGCACATTGTGCCCTGTAGATTCCCACCATATGGCTCCCTTGAATGAGACAAAAATATCAGCTTTACATAAGCTACGCGTAGCTTTCCGGGGGGAGGGTGATTGGGTTATCCTTCCATTCGAGGAGGCCCTTAGTTGTCTATTCTCGCAAAGACACAATTGTATACACCCCTTTAAGGTGTCCCCACCCTTGAGTTGAAGGAGATTCCAAGTTTGGAGAAATCCAAGTTTGTGGGACTACACTAGCCTATAAACCCACTTGAGCTTAGGGTTTGTAAACAAGTGCTTGAAGTGTCTTCTTGTGCAATATCAATGAAAAACAAATTAGCCAAGGGGCAGATGATTGACCATACCTTGCAGAAACTTTCAAACTTGGCCATTGTGTTTTATTGTTTGTCAAATTTCTTGCCAAAACACTTAGGAATATAAAACTACGCCTATGACCAAAACTGTTGTGCCTCTACTAAAAATTGTTGTGCCTGCACTCTTCCATATCACTACTGTCCTTCTGTCAAAAAGTGTTGCACCTGCGTTCTCTTAAATTGTGCCTCCGTTCAGACACAAAACCTGGTCTTATGAAATTGACCCCTTAAGGTTCTCTAATTAGTCTACAACTCTATCATTTCCTGACCACCATTTACCCCATCATTTTCATACCTAGATCTTACCATCATCAATCCCCCAACCACCCTATCATTCAAATTTTCCCCTTGGACTTAGGATAAACCTTAGAACTCTTCATCATTTTGGCATCATAATCACCTTGGACTTGGCATCAACCCCTTTCTTCATTTCATCATCTTTTCCACCTCATTGATCATTATTATCCAATCTAACCATCACCCTTGCAAATCAAATTTTCCATTAGGGTTTAATCTAGATCCTCAACCATCCTTACTAATCTAGGGCTAGCTTAAGAACTTTCCTATCTTAAATTGCATCCTTGGTTAGCCCATCTCTTTGGATAATTTAGCCTAAGGATTTGGCTCCCTTTTGCTAAATTTTTTAAAATCATCCTTATCTAGCCTTTCTTAGGAACTTGCCTATCCTAAGTAAGCAAATCCCAAATCACCTCATCCTAAGGGTCCAAATTATAACTTTTGATTGCAACATTTGGTTTGCTTACAACCAACCCAATCCAATCATCCTAAATCAACCCCATCCTAGCAATCCAAACTAATAATCCTAAATCAATCTCATCATTAAATCAAACATCCTACACCAATCCTCCTAAATCAATCTTAAAAAATCCTAGTCCACAACCCTCATCATCCATATCTTGGTCTAACATTATCACTCAACCATTTCATCACAAATCCAAGTCCAAACCTAGTCCAAAGTCCACACTCTTAACCTTCTAAAGAATCCTTCCTTTGCAAGCCAATCACTAGATCACAAGCAAGGAAACTAATGGATTCTCATGGAGAAGCCTTCTTCAACACCAACTCATCTCAACCACCAACACCCCATGAGGAAATGATAGATGCACAAGAGGAGTCCCTAGACTAAGGTAGTTTGCTAACAATCCCCATAACCAATAAATGATGGAGAAACTCCTTCTACTTGACAAAGACTATCTTGTCCTTAGCCTCATAGTGCAAGGAGCTAAAATCCCCATTACCACTGACATCTTACAAGCAAGGAGTAGTGACCCTTCCAATAATCCTTCATCATCCACCAACTTCTTTAACCATATCCTTGGTCCACAATCTAATACCAATATCCCCCCCTTCATAAACACAAATCAACCTAATGTCAACCTACCCCCCTTCACAAACACAACTTTACCTCCCTTCACAAACACAACTCTACCTCCTTTCATAAGCAAAAATCCATCTAACACTAATCTACCCCCTTTTACAAATACCACTTTACCTCCTTTCATAAACACAAACCTACCTCCCTCCACAAATATGGCACAACCCCTTAATAATTTACCCCCACTTACAATGCATTTAAGGGTCACTATTCCTACTAACACCGTCACTTATGCACCATCCAACCCAACCATACCAACACAACTTCTTCCTATCTCATCAATCCATGCTAACTTCATCGTCCAACAAGGACCTAACGACTTCCAACCGCTAAATAACCCATCAAATCCTAATCCCCTACACCAATTTATTAGCAATCCAACTTCCAGCCCCCAATACCAATCTATCAACACCAATCATCAAACACAATATAATAATATGTTGGCATATGGCTTCTGGTGTTGTCATTGATGGCAACCTAAGTCATTGATCCGGTCCGCACTTTAGTATCTGTCCATACCGGGAGACAGAGTAAAGAATAGGGTATTCGACTGAAGCTGAGTCTGTTGATCCATTTGCATTACCAGATTATCAATCTGGGTTGTGGATCTCAGGGAAGGTCGTTGGGTATCTGGAATATCTAATTCTTGAGTTTTGTGTCGTCACATAATTGGTGTGTGAGTTAGAAGATCCAGTTGATTGATTTTTTGTTTAACAATGCAAGAAGGCTGACTAAGTGAATGTAGCGTGTTGCAGATGTTCGAGGCAAAATTGTTTGAAGTATTTTCAGGTTCGAGGATTTTGTTTTGGGTCCTCACTATGTTGTGGCTGACTTTGGGTGATGCACATTGAAAATCATTTGTGGATTGAGTCGACAGTTTGTAAATATTTTCTATTTTATTGAAGCGGACATGTAGCGACTAAATCCTTAGTAGCAGATATATATAAGTGATCGATCATATCATTTTGATATATGTATGAAGTGTGTTGATGTGTGTTGCGAATATCAGAAGAATTGTAGAGAGATTATGCACAGTTTCACTTGCGCATAAAAGGATTTGAGATGCAAATGAAAGAAAAACAACAAAATCAAACAAAAGGTTAAGGAAGCAATTAATGAGCTTAACCAGAACTATTCTCAGACATTTGTAGATGTTATTTCATAGTTTACCACTCTAGTTGTCCTTTTGACATTGATTGTAAGGCAGTGAGCCTTTTTGTTTCTGAGCAGTGAGCTCTAGGCAATGTACTTGAATGCATGTGCATTCCCCATTTGTAAAACACTTATATTTGAGTACTCAAATTGTGGATTGACCTCCACCGTGGTTTTTCCCCTAACAGGGTTTCCACGTAAAAATCCTTGTGTTATGGTGTTGTGGTTGATTTCTTTATGTTCTTGCATCTTTCTTTTGGCTCAATATTGTAAGTGGTTTAGAGATCAGATTAATGAAGTTAAATTTTGCAGAACACTGATTCACCCCCCACTCTTAGTGTTCCTTGATCCCAACAATTGGTATTAGAGCCAAGTTCCTCATAAGAAGTTTAACAACTTGAGGTGGATCTTGGAAAGTAATGGACTTTGGTAGTCTTGAGCAACAAGCTTTTGGTGGCACTTGATGATCTTGATCAGTCCAAAGCAGAAGTCCGGGAATTGAAAGCAAATCTTAAGGATGTTGAGAAATTCATTCAGACATTGAAGGATCAGATTATTAAGTCCAGGGAGAAGAGAAATTATCTCTGTGACCAGATTAAGCAAAAGCATGGATGATGTTCACCTGAATCAAACCTTGAAGGAAATAACTAAAGAATGTGAAAAGCTTTCCAGAGATAATGCTACCCTAAAGCATGAGATGGAATCTATGGTGATGAAGCTAACTAAGGAGATTGAAGAGAGAAAGAAGAATGAGGAGAATCTTGCTCAATCCTTAAAAGAAAGATCTGATGAATGTAACAAAATTAATGGAGGATTCATTTAGTTGGAGATTGAACTTCAACAATCCAGAAACAACGAAGAAGAGCTTGAAAGACAGGTTTTTATTCTCAGGGATGAACTTGCTATTGCAAATGAATACAAGGAGAAGTTCAAGATTAGCTCAGCTAAGCTTGATGAGTTGACTCAAGGTCAGAAGAATGGAAATGACAAGCAATGTCTTGGGTATGAGAAAGGAGAAAGTTTTGGATCTGGACAAAGGAATTTCAAGCAAGGAAATCAGATGAACAAAGCAAAAAGGCATCTGGTAAGTTAACCTAATGCTCAAAAGTTTAATGGATACTATTTTTCTTGCAATAAATTTGGTCATATGGCTGCTTAATGTAGAAGTAAAATGAAATCAAGTGATCCATCATTCTCCAGTCAGTGCTTCAATTGCAATAATTTTGGTCATAAGTCAATTGAATGCAGAAATATGTCAAACAACTTTGTCAATAGAAGGAATGTTAAATGTTATACCTATGGAAGATTTGGGAATAGTGCTAACTAGTATAGATCAAGAAGAAATCAATGGAATGACTGGTCTAGAAAAGGAAATGTTTGTGTTACAATTGCAACAAATATGGTCACATTGCAAGATTCTGCAGAAACAAAATATGGATAGAAGAGGTCCGACATACAAAGGCAAAAATACGCAGAAAGATGATAAAGGAAAAGGGAAAGTGACTGTGGATGAAATAAGAGATCAGATGAAGAAGACATGGGTAAGAAAGAGTGATTATGATGCAGGAAATGGTTCCATATCGGAATCTGGTGTTGGTAATTCCTCTGGGAATTGATTTCAGGCCATTGGCCTAGGGGGGGTTTTTCAAGAGAATCATTTTCCCCTTCTCAGTAGTTGGTGCCAGAATGCAGCAAATTGTCAACAGTTGTATTAATGATTTACAAATGCATTGGAAAACACTTGTAAATAAATTCAAGCAATTGAAGGCCTATAGAAGTTTTTTTCTTTCGCTAATGGAGAAAACAGGGTATCCTGAACAACTAGGGAAAAAGCATTCATTACAACAAAAGGTTAGGTGTGTGAGTTATAAAAATCAAGTTGGAACCATTATTTGCCACTTTATATCAAAGAAAAGAAGGAAAGCACTCTGCAACATAATTTTGAAAGTGTGAAGATAATTCGGCGACGAAACCCTAATCCATCAAGTACTTCAATTGTATTGAGATACTTCCGTTTAATTTGGTGTACGGTAGAAGAACTTCTTTGGTAGAAACAAGACATGAGTACAGAAGGTAAAATGGAACAAATCAAAGGAATGATAAAACTAGATGAGTATAATAGTGAAAAGATTAGAGTTGTAAGAAACATGTTGTCGCACGATGAATTGAAATGGCTAAAAGAAGCAAAACACAAAAGCTTGGATATTTGGAGTGAATTCCCCTATTTCGTAAATGTAGAAATCATTGAGTTTATTCTAGACAAATTGAATGACGATATTCTAACTCTGGATAAACCCTACCATATCTCGGAAGAAGTGATTGGAACTATAACTGGGTTATGCAAAGTTGGGGATGTGCCAAGAAAGAAGTCAATCTGAAATAAAGAAGTTGAAACCCTAACTGGAGTAATTGGAAATCAAAGGGAATTTATAATCTCAACAATTAGAGATTCAATGACAAGGTACATTGCGCATGGAGTATCCTACAAAATCTTTTTCAGAAACAGAGAAGGTGCAACTTCCGCAGGTGTTGTTTACATTCCACACAAGATGATAATGGAAGATCAGGATTTTGACCTTTACAGATTACTGAAAGATCAACTAATGGAGAACATACAATTGACAAAGAAGATAGATTACCCTTTCAGGTTTGGTACTTTGGTTATGTGTCTTGTGATGTATTTTCTGGAATGCTTTCCACTGAACAACAACGTAATATGGGAAGAGAGTGAACCCATTTGCAAGAAAATTTACATACACTCTAAACATTTGTAAAATTGTGATCAAGTATATGAAAGTTTCTCTAAAGGTTTGCTAAGAAATTTTGGCTCAATTGGTATTCCCATTCTGGTAAGGGCACTTGAAGTTGGTTCCTCCTTTGGTGAGATGGAGAGAAAGAAGAAAAGAGCAAAAGAAATTGTTGTTTGCATTCCACCAACATGCAAGATTCCAAGAGTTGAAGGGAAAGGAAAGGAACAAGTGATTGTGGACATACCAAATGAGGAATCTAATAAGGAAACTGAGGACACCAAAAGAAATGAACTGGAAACAGCTGAACCAGAACCAAAAAAGGAAATGGCAGAAGAAAATGGAGAAGAAGGTGATTTAACTAAAGAAGAGCTATTGTAGCTTATTCATGAGGAAGATGGAATGCAAAAAATCACAAACATATGGTCTATCAAACATTCATATGAGTAGGACATAATGTTAAATGTACTAAGTGCTCATCTTGTGCACAACCATATTAAATTAGAGATTTTACAGAATACGTTGCCAGAAGAGTTGATTGAATGCATCAAGGAAATCATGGACTCGAAGTCTTAGAACAAGGAAGAAGAAGAAGTAATTCTACACCTAAAGAAGCAGTACAACTTATCACTCACCAAGCTAAAAAGTCACATGAATCAACTAAGGCAATGCATCAACACAACAAACATCATCTATAACTATTGTCTTTGATGGCTTCATGCAATTAGCAAGTACAAAGAAAAATTGGAACAAATTGAAACAGAGCTTAACAGTATTGAACAAGATTTTAACATGTTTCAGGATCAAGATGGTGCAATTAAGAAAAGGATTCAAGAATTACAGACAGAGCATACAAATGTTCAAAACACCAAAAACAAGATTGTTGACACCTTTTGGAAAGTAAAGTACATAACAGAATGCAAACTGGAACAATTAATTGAGATACTGAGGAAAGGAGAGATATTAGAAGAAGCCATCACCATTCTGGAATCCCTCATCAAGATTATCAATTGGAAATTTGAAAACAATAGAATGATCATAATCATTGGGATTGCAGTAGAAGCATGGAAGAAGTTTCTTCTGGAGATGAAGGAAAAATACAAAATAATTTTCTAACACAAGTAGCGGCTGCATTTCTTCAAAAAATTTGAACCAATTTTTGAATAAGTTTTTGGTTACACTTCAAAAGAAAATACTGTAGGAAAATATTTTATTATATGTTTGTCATTGATGTCAAAGGGGGAGAGAGAGCAGTGAAAAATGCCTTATCAAATTTAGGGGGAGTTGTGACAGCTCTGACTTATTGAAGTCTTGAAGGATTGCAATATGTTGGTTCCGACACTTAGTCATTTTTCACTAAGTGTTGCCATCAATGCCAAAGGGGGAGATTGATGGCATATAGATCTGGTGTTGTCATTGATGGCAACCTAAGTCATTGATTTGGTTCGCACTTCAATATATGTCCATACCGTGAGACAGAGTAAAGAAAGGGTATTTGACTGAAGTTGAGTTTGTTGATCCATTTGCATTACCAGATTATCAGTTTGGGTTGTGGATCTCAAGGAAGGTCATTGGGTATCTAGAATATCTTATTCTCAAGTTTTGTGTCATTGCATCAATTGGTGTATGAGTTAGGAGATCCGGTTGATTGATTTTCTGTTTAACAGTGCAAGAAGGCTGACTAAGTGAATGTAGCGTGTTGCGAATGTTCGAGGCAAAATTGTTTGAAGTATTTTCAGGTTTGAGGATTTTGTTTTGGGTCCTCACTATGTTGTGGCCAACTTTGGGTGATGCACATTGAAAATCATTTGTGGATTGAGCCGACAGTTTGCAAATATTTTCTATTTTATTGAAGCCGACATGTAGAGACTAAATCCTTAGTAGCAGATATATATAAGTGATTGATCATATCATTTTGATATATGTACGAAAGTGTGTTGTGAATATTAGAAGAATTGTAGAGCGATTATGCACAGTTTCACTTGCACATAAAAGGATTTGAGATGCGAATGAAAGCATAACAGAGCATAAGAGCATAATCAAACATAAGGTGAAGAAAGCGATTAATGAGCTTAATCAAAACTATTCTCAGGCATTTGTAGATGTTATTTCATAGTTCACCACTCTAGTTGTGCTTTTGAAATTGATTGTAAGGTAGTGAGCTCTAGGTAGTGTGCTTGAATGCATGTGCATTCCCCATTTGTAAAACACTTATATTTGAGTACTCAAATTGTGGATTGACCTCCACCGTGGTTTTTCCCCTAACAGGGTTTCCACATAAAAATCCTTGTGGTATGGTGTTGTGGTTGATTACTTTATGTGCTTGCATCTTTCTTTTGGCTCAATATTGTAAGTGGTTTAGAGATCAAATTAATGAAGTTAAATTTTGCAGAACACTAATTCACCCCCCCTCTCAGTGTTCCTTATTCCCAACATAATCCTCCACCCCAACCTCCTCATAATCCTCCATGTATTGACAATCAACCTCTAACACCTAATCACCAACAATATAATAAATACATCAACAATCCCCCATCAACACCCCCATACCAACACATGTACAATGAAAATCCCCCACAAAACAACTATCTAGCCCAAGAGTTGCAGAAGATGGAAATGATTCAAGGAATCCAAAGTGGTCAAACAAAGAAGACTTTTAGGTATGAAGACATATGCCCTTATCCATTTTACCAATCCATAATAGAAATTCCTTCCCTAAGGATTATGAGATACCAAAATTCGACAAATACAAAGGGAAGGATAACCCTATTGAAAACCTTAAAGAATTTAGAGTCGCATGTCAAGAGGTGGCCTATAATGACATATACCTCATGAGGCTATTCCCTAAGAGTCTTAGTGGCCAAGGTTTGGAATGGTTTACACACTTACCCCATGGGTCCGTAACATCTTTCGTAGATCTAGCCGAACGCTTCATAACTCATTTCTCATATAACATTGATCAAGAGATAACATTGGCTAAGCTATGCACAACGAAAAAAAGCAATGGGGAAAGTTTCACCTCATTCCTTCAAAGATGGAGACACCTTGCAAGTAGATTCCCATTACAAGTACTCGAAAAACATATGGTTAACATTTTTATTGAAAATTTTCATCCCAAAATAGCCTTACACTTCCAATTACAATGTGTCACTACATTTGATGAAGCCATTGAAAAAGGGGTTAACCATTGAAAAGGCCTTAATCGCAGAAGGGGTAAGCAAAATTTGTAAATACCAAAAAGATAATAACCAATCATCTAATGATAAATCAAATATTGGTCTAAGAACAAAAATGTTGTAAATGGAGTAACTGATAATAAATGTGTTCAAAATGTGCAAAATACCCATCACATAACCCACAACAAAAAGGTGCCTCTAATACTATCACCATTCCCCAAGGAAAAGGTAAACAAAATAACTAGTCCAAGTGTAAATACACCCCTTTGGGAGAACCTCTTGGCGTAATATTTCATAAATTGGCACAAGCAAACTTAATTAAATTTCCAATCACCACACCTCTTGATGAAAGCAAACCCAAACCCGAATGGTCTATGGAAGATGAATATTGTGAATACCATTGAATTAAAGGCCATAATACCATCAAGTGCACGAGATTAAAAAATTACATCCAAGACCATATTGACAAGGGAGAAATTAAAATCCAAAACCAAAACTCCCCGAATGAGCAACTAGGTATATATACCCAACCCTTCCCACAACATAATGATGGACAAGCCTCATATAACATCTTCTCATACACATACACCAATTATTCCAATCCACCATCACATGAAACAATCATCGTATTGAAGAATGCAACACCATAACCATCAAAGTACTCAATTGTGCAATCACTACCCGTCAAGATCA
This sequence comes from Sequoia sempervirens, assembly GCA_007258455.2. Classification (NCBI taxonomy): domain Eukaryota; kingdom Viridiplantae; phylum Streptophyta; class Pinopsida; order Cupressales; family Cupressaceae; genus Sequoia; species Sequoia sempervirens. The sequence goes on along the minus strand of VDFB02257938.1, from coordinate 48,820 downwards.
AGTGACAATACAAGGGCCATCACCCTCATCATCCACTTTGTCCAACACCCATAAATAGAACATCATTGAACACCTTGGAAAAACACCATCACAAATCTCCATCTTGGAACTCCTTCGCACTTCACCCATGCATAAGAAAGCCCTTGAAAAAGCTCTTTACGAATCTAGAGTACCAAGAGACATAAATGTTAATCAATTCCAAGCTATAATTGGACACCTTTCATCCACACATCAATTATCATTCACTAATAAGGATCTCCATTCTAAAACACCTCACAATAAACCATTGCACATTGAAGCCATCGTCCATAAACATAACATTAAAAGAGTCCTAATAGATGGTGGATCTGGCCTAAATTTATGTACCTTGAAACTAATAAAGAAATTGATTTATTCAGATGATGTCATCGATCCCCACAAGAAAATAACCATAAAAGCATATGATGACGTCGAAAGGGAATCAAAAGGTACCATTAAATTTCTTGTTCAAGTTGGTCCAACCATTATGGAAACATGTCATATACCCAACCTTGACTTTCCATATAACATCCTCCTTGGATGACCTTGGATACATGCCATGCAAGTTGTCCCTTCCACCTATCATCAGTGCCTAAAATTTTCACATAATGGAAAAAAAATCACTATTCGTATCGATCCATAACCTTTTCAGTACTGTAAAGCATTGGAAGGAAAATACAAAAGCTACCATCATTTCCCCATTAATGATGAAGCCTCTAACTCATTCACCTACATCAATCCATCCGCATTACACCCATCATTGACACCACCTTTCGTATTTGAAGACAAAGTCAAGATAATTGATAAAGGATGTGGGGAGTATGGAATCCAAAACTCCTTTTGCATAGGACAACTCGCTACCTCTCCACAATCATATGGTCGTATATTCAATTTGAAACCAAAATAAACCTTCAAGAACTTCAATAAGTGGGGATTGTTGGACAAAGAATATTTGGGCTTAGACATGGATGTTTCTTCTTGGTTATACAAAGAAGAAAATGAGCTTCCCACCCTCGAGACTCATAGATACCCTAAAAGACATGAATTATGCAAGCATTGGGGCTACAAAGGCAAAGGATTGGGGGCACAAGAACAAGGAATCATGGAGCCTATTCAGCTTTAGGAATATAAGGATCATCAAGGACTTGGCTTCTTGGCCACTGAATTGGTAACCATAAAAACCCAATGTACGCATGATAAAGGCAGTAAGACTTCTATTGATAAGAGCTCTCAGGAGGAGGACATTGAAGAGTCTTTCCAAACCATCATTGAACTTTTTGATACCAATCACATATACACCATCTCATCACCCATTGACCTTCAACTCGTATATCTTGAACTAATTGATTGGGACCAACAAGGACCTCCAATCTTAGACACATTCCAAAATGATGAAGAAATAGCAGAAATCACAGAAGTCCATGACTACCTACCACCAAGGGATCATAAGAAAGATAACCAAATCAAGTTACATAAAGATGCTTACTTTGGGGAACAAATCATGTGCCTTATTCATAAAAATAAAAAAGAAAAATATCTTAGTGAAAACCTCGATGAGGCGCTTTTGGATCATGAAAAAGTAAAAATAAAGACGTATCTTCCGATGAAAACCTTTCTAAGGAATTGGAGGATGGGGCACTTGATTCGATTCCCAAGCATGATGAGACTTCTATTGTGGTGATTGAAGATATCAGAAACATCAACCTCAGAAGAAATGAGGAACCTAAAATCACTTGCATTGCTAAAGAGCTAGAAGAAGCATTTAATGAAAAATTGGGAGATTTCCTCAAAAGAAGAACCATCAATTTTGCTTGGACATATAAGGACATTCCAAGGTTGAATCCATCCCTTGTAGTACATCATTTGGCAATCTATCTAGATGCAACACCCGTCAAGCAAAAACTACATAAGATGCATCCAAAAATTTCTCTTTTGGTAAAGATGGAATTACAAAAACTCTTGGTTGTTGGATTCATTAAGCCTATTGATTATCTTGAGTAGGTATCTAACATTGTACCAGTTGCTAAAACCACTAGGGGCATCCGCATATGTACAACCTTTAGGGATTCAATAAAGCATGTCCAAAGGACGACTTTCCACTACCAAATATTGATATTATTGTAGATCTCATAGTAGGACATGAGATGTTATCCCTTATGGATGGATTTTCAAGTTACAATCAAATTGAAACTGCCAAAAAAGATCAACATAAGACAAATTTCATAACTCCACGGGGAACATTTTTCTACCAAGTAATGCCCTTTGGACTTAAAAACGTGGGAGCAACATACCAAAGAGCAATGAATGTTATCTTTCACGACATGCTACATGACATTATGGAAGATTATGTGGATGACCTTTTAGGAAAATAAAAAACAAAGGATGGGAATATTGAAGTGCTCGAAAGGATATTTGATCGACTGGAAAAATACAAAATGTGTCTCAATCCCAAGAAATGTGTATTTGGTGTCAAATTTAGAAAATCTTGGGATTTATTGTCTCTCGCTGAGGAATTGAAGCAGATCTTTCCAAAATAAAAGAAATAATGGAAACGCCTCCACCAAAGAACATAAAACAACTTAGAAGTCTGCAAGGACAATTACAAGCACTTCGAAGATTCATTGCATAGTTGGCTGATAAGTGTCAACCATTTTCCCATCTCCTTCACAACAATATCACATTCAAATGGTATAACAAGTGTCAACAAGCATTTCAACAACTAAAGGATTATCTTGCAACACCACCAGTTCTAGTGCATCCATAAGTAGATAAACCACTTATTTTGTACATATAAGCTCTCAAGTGGCACTAGACGCATTATTGGCTCAACATGATGAAAAGGGGAAGGAAAGAGCTATATACTACATATTTCACACACTAGCTGGAAGTGAGTTGAACTATACATCAATAGAAAGAGAATGTTTAGTAGTAGTATTATGTGCTAAGAAATTATGGAATTACATGCTTAATCATAGGACTCAACTCATCTCAAAAGTAGATCCATTAAAGTACTTACTTTCAAAGGCAACTCTCACAGGCCAAATAACTAAATGGATCATGGTTCTCAATGAATTTGACATCGAGTATGTAGATAGAAAGGCTATTAAAGGGCAAGTGGTTGCTGATCAACTTGTTGAAGCTCCTATACAAGATAATCACCCATTGCTGATAGAATTCCCTGATGAAAACATTTTGATCGCTGAAGAAGGAACATGATGGAATCTATATTTTGATGGATCTTTCACACAACATCGCTCTAGGGAATAGATACTTTCCATCACACCTTAGGGAGATTGTATCCCTAAGTCCTATCAAATCACATTTCCCTGCATAAACAATATAGCAAAATACAAGACCTTGATAATAAGACTTAAGATTTCCATCCAATGGAAGATTGCAAAACTACAAGTATATGGTGACTCCCAATTAGTTATCAAACAAGTAAATGATCAGTATCAAACAAAGGATGATAAGCTATTGCCTTGCAAATGCATGGTGGACAACTTCAAGGAGTACTTCATGAAAATCTAGTTTAAACAAATCCCAAGAGTAAACAATAAAGTAGTAGATGCCATGGCTACCATTGGTTCCCTTGTTGATGTGCCACAAAATAGTCAACAATATAGTTCCTGATAAAGCAACTTCTGGTTCCTGGTTATGATATTCCTAAATCCAAAATGATTGGTGATATCATTGGTCCTGATTCTCCATGGTACCAAGACATATACGAGCACTAGTACACAAACAACAATATAGGACTAAACAAACTACTAAAAATTGCATATAAATGACTAACTTTAGTCACGTGACTATTAGTGGTTTATTTGTAGTCATTTATAACACCACTAAATTTATGACTAAACAATCTTAGTCATTTATTTAGTCATTGATTTTAGTCATTAATTTGGTCATTGATTTGGTCATTTATTTAGTCATATATTTAGTCATTAATTTTCATGTGACTATTTTAGTGGTTTATTTGTAGTCATTTATAACACCACCAAATTTATGACTAAACTATTTTAGTCATTTATTTAGTCATTGATTTGGTCATTGATTTAGTTGTTAATTTAGTCATTCATTTAGTCATGGTAGTGATTTGTTTAGTCATATATTTAGTCATTAATTTGATCATATATTTAGTCATTAATTTAGTCATTGATTGTTGTTAACTGGTCATTTATTTAGTCATGGTAGTCATATATTTAGTCATATATTTAGTCATATATTTAGTCATTAATTTAGTCATATATTTAGTCATTAATTTAGTCATTACTTTAGTCATATATTTAGTCATTACAAATCAAATCTAACTTAATTAATCCTCACAAATTTATGCATATAAACTTCAAATATCATAGATATTCAAATGTTAAAAAACACCATGAAATGAAGACTAAAATGCTTGAACAAATATGATTGATCAGAAACAAACTCAAATAGATTAAAAATCAAGAGGAGCCACAACACAGTATTTATGAGTGGAGAAAAAACCACTTTGAAAATTTACTTCATTAAGCCTCATTGGCAAATCAAAATCTCATTGGTTACATTCAATGTCTCAATGACACTGTACAACTTACAGAAACTATATAAATAGAATACTCCTATTTTCATATACTTATACTATTTTCCCCTTAAGTGTAGTCCTTTTGGAAGGGCGGAAACCTCCTATAGGGGCTTGACCCATTTAATCCCCTTGCAAATCCATAGCTTTCCCGCTACTATTGGTTCAGCTCCTCTAAAATCTTCCTCGCTGGTATTCATGACCTTTCACTTCTCCAATTTAGAGCTGCAGCCTGAAAATAAGGTTTTGAAATTTACACATCTAAAACTCAGAAAAGTCAAATAATACAGAGGATAAAATTCAAACATTTTCTTTTCCTTTTCCAACTATGACACCCTAAACTTAGGCGCTAGATATAGTGAATGTATCAGAATTAGATATAACATCCATCAAAAGCATATTTGGAAGTAGATTTTTATCAGATATTGTAGTTGCAAGTTCTACTAATTATAATAAAGATAAATAGTTTTACCTTTCTGTATCAACTAATGCAATTATGATAACTTTTAGAGGATCGACAATGCTAGCCTTTATAATCATATCAACATACTCACCTGCAAGTTGCAACACAACATTAAACTTATTAATTAGACTCAACATCTAAGAAAGAAAAAGAAACTTCAAACATTATCAATTTAGTAAAAAAATCATCAATTTCAAAGATCAAAGTAGCCAATGCTTCACTCTCTACATCCTCTGCTACAATCAAAAGAGGCCTTTGTTTCTATGATAAATGCAACAAGAAATTATGTTATTTGTCAAAAATTATCACTATGTACTTATGAACTCAAGATCATTTAAATTGTCAAACTAATTGACATGACTACCTAATTTCTTTCTATCACATACACTTTGGGTATACAAGATCATTGAGAATCCCAATTATTGAACTAAGAAATTTAGCAACGCAATGAAATTATATCTTAAGTAAAATGTAAATCAAATCAACATTACATGTATCAGCTTATCAATTGATTTCAAATTGTATATACACCTTTTTCATATAGCTTAAGGACATCTACAATAGATATGCACAAAATGAATTTGGCGGAAAGACTTTAAAATTTTTCAAGTGAATACAATTTTCCATCAATGCATAGACAAATTACTGAGGTTCGTGTAAAAAATCCATTTTTGTAACCAACATACCCAAATAATCAATTCATGAAATCCATTGAAGTCCTTTGATACCATCGGGCTAACAATACTCTATCAGTGGAACTCCCATCACCACCCCACCAATAGCCCAATAGAGGTAATTCATATCCTTACATTGGTGTAATATCCTTCCATCACCGCAGCTCTGGTGCATCGATGAAATGAATGATGAAGCTCCCCTAATAGCCCAATATAATCATGGGGTATCAAAGTCTAACACTTATCGATGAAGTTGGGAGGCATTGGGGTAACATTGTTTGATGTCTTACCGATAGACTGGAAGAAAAACACTTATCGGTGGAAAACGAACCAAGGTCCCAATGATATAGCGATTAATGATTACCACTAGCTGATGTGGCGTCAAAAGCATCGTCAGGATATTTAACATAAATGCTCTCCCCAATGACAAGACTGAAGCAGGTGGTATATTAATGAGCTAGCACAAAGGTGAATTGCACCACGAATTAATCATACAATTTGTAGAAACCAAAAAGGCTACGCTAAGGGAAGAAGTAGAAAGGACAAAACTCGAAGCTCTCACGCAGTGAAGCCAAGAGAAGCAAAAATTCACGTAAGTACTCCACTCTTAGCTAGAAATTTTCATTTTTTTAGAGTTTGCAATGGAAGAAAATGTGGAAAAACGTAAGGCAAAGAAACAAAAAATTGAAAAGAGGAATTTAAACCAAGACTTGATAGATCAGTGTTCGGGGTCAGGGCCAAGACCCAAAAGAAGTGTTCAAGCAAGTAAATTTATAGATAAACATAGGGGTCTTGGGGATGTTTGGACGCCACACCGGGGCTATGAACTTTTTATATATCACTACATAAAACAATTCAGATTTCAACCAGTCTGTAACCCATGGAGACTGAACTTAGGAAGACTTGTGGTGCCAAACATGTTCATCAACGTAGAATTGGTGAAAGCTCTGGCCAATTGATATAATGCCAAGAAAAGAACTATCCAATCACTAAATGGGGCCGATATGCTTGTTATCTCCCAAGACCTGATCTCTAATGTATTTCAGTTAGAAGGTCCCATGAACTTGCCATTCACCATTAGAGACTTTTTAACAGAATACTGTTGCATGGATACTAGTTACAAGAGATGGAAGCTAGCTTTGCACAGACCTAAGAATGAGCAAGGTCAACTTAGAAAATTTTTGAGCAATGAAAACCCTCCATTTCATATAGATTTGTTTGAAGAATACTTCCAATATACCTACTACTTAACTGGTCAAGTCTTGGGAATTGAGGTTCCACCACTTATGTCTATTGCATCGATGGTTCTAGCAGTTGATATACAAAGCAAAGATGCTAGGTCATTCGACTATGCAAACTATTTGGAGAATGCCCTAAATCAAGGGCTTGAAAGAATAAAAAACAACAGTGATTGCATAGATTTCAAACACTATTCCTTGTTAATGCATTTACTTTTATATGAGGGACATGCTAGAAATGTGTGGGGTAAAGAATTAAGAATCAAATACACAGATAAAGATGGAAACTCTAAACCTGTATAGATGTGGACTACACTATGGGATAGTTGATGTGAGAGGTCTCACTATTTATATTTTGAAGAATATTTTGTTAAACCACTAATGAAGTTGCTAGGCTATTCATATGATCACAATTTATCCCCTAAGGTGCAAAGATTTTTGAGACCAAAGGAAAACAACCTAAGAGGTAAGGTGAACCATAATTGGGGAGACTAGTATGCCTTCTCTGATTACACATTAATAAGGGTTTATGGATTTGAAGTGGTTCCACATTTGCTACCCCGAGTGGTTCCTAACAGAGTTGCTTATTTGGAAATAGTACGACAATTAGCAAGGTTTGATACTAAACATCTCAAGAGTCATAATAAACAATCACTCTTTCCTAGCACTCTTTGTTTTGGAGATTTCACAGTATGTGCCATTGAAGGATATGAAGAAATTGATGCTAAATTAGCTCATTACAACCTTCCTCTTGGGTATGAAAGAAAGAAATTTGATGCAGAGGGATTTATTCATCAAACAAGATTAACTCAGAATTTGTTAGGGTATGAGCATTGGTTTGCACTTGATAATGTGATCAAGAACTGAGATGAAGCTTCCACTGGTGAGAGAATGGCTTCATATAATAAAGTTGTGCTTGCAAAGGAATGGAAGAGAAAGAATGTCCCATCATATAGAGAAGCATTTGTTGATATACAAGATCCCTTGGCTAGGATTGAGTAGCTTATTTCACATATGAATGAAATAGTAAAAGATGTGCCCTCATACATTTTTGATACATCTCATACGAGTTACATAAGAATGGAGGCTGAGGATGTGGAGCCTTTGGATCACATACCCCCACAACCCACCCCTGATGTATGTTTCTCCATTGAAAACAGTGAAGAGGAAGGAAGTGATGTGGAGAGTGATGGAGAGGAGAAACCAGTGGAACAAATAAAGGCTCTTGTGATTACACAATATGAGCCCCCTTGGGAACAAATAAAGGCCCCTGTGATTACACAATATGAGCCCCCTCGGGAACTTGTAAAATTTGAAACATTAGATGAGTTATCTGATGACATTAGGGTCAACGTTGGTCATGAATTCATTTCTGATAATGATTTTGTTAAAACTCCCGAGTTCAAATCATTTTTCTATGAGTATAAGGGGAAGAAAATAAGACAAAAGTAGCAAGAAATTACTCTTCAAAAGGAAGTTGATGCCTTAGAAGAATTGAAAAAAGAAGTTGACAGGGAAATGTAATCCATCACTCCTAAAAGAGGTAGAGAATTACTTCAAGAGGCTGGGGTACTACTTCTACCAGGATGGGACATGAGCTCAGGAATTGTGTTCGACAATTTCAAAAAAAGAGGGGATACAACAATGAACTTATCAGAGGAAGCTAGTGATAAGATATATTCAGGATCTGGATATAATCCATATGAGGATGCCTTGCTTATTTGGTCACTATACCCTCATTAGAAGAGGCCGACAGTGATTGACAATCCTAATCAAGTATTTGGACACCTTTTGGTCAAAAGAGTTGCAAACACTAATCCCTTAGAAACTGCAAAATTGAATGTCAATGTGGCAAAATTCACTAGAGCATAAATTGAAAAATTGGTCAAAGAGAATGACAAATTGAAAAAGCAGTTATCACATCAAATGGAGAAGTCATCTTCCTCTTCTACTCCAAAATTGTATGCTCCATGGCTCAAAAAGGATTAGAGAGTGTTAGATGCATTAGCTGATGCAACCTATTAGAAAAACTCCCATTTGAAAGCCCAAGAAAAGTGTAAAACACTGGAAAAAGGAGGTGAAAATCATTAAGTACAATGTTGTGTCCGAGATAATCAAAGAGAGGTTCAATAAGCTGATAAAGCAAGCTGACGATTATTGGGGTGTATTTAAGCAAATACAATCAACACTAGAGGAGAATGTCTGGTTACAAGGAAGAATGATTGATAAAAAGAAGGAACTTTTGGTTAAACAAATCTTGAAAGACCAAACACTGCAAAGATATAATGACTTGGTGAGATCCAACAACCAATATCAAGAAAGACTAGAAGAAGACCTCGGTTGTTTTAATTTGGTTCCTGCACTCCATGACAATACAGGGAATCTTCAAGAAAGGGATGATTGGAAAGCAGAATTTACATAGTTTCTAAAAATTGCATTGCAGGAGATCAACGATGAGGATATGGTCTTGCAGAATACTCATAAACAAATTGAGAAATTCATGTACATAGAGTATGATATGAAGGTGGTCATATCCAATGCTGACACTCATGCAGAAAAGAGTTACATTGATCACCTCTCAACTTTCAATCTGTTTATAGATCGGGTAGTGGATAATCCAGGCACAACTGGGCAACAGTTTGAATCGAACAGTGGTAATGATGTGGACCCTATCATACAGTAAAAGCTTTGAACAGGTCTTAGATGACCACAGGATTTTACTCAAAGATTAACGAATTGGTACACATTTTTATGATTGTGTTAGTTTCTTAAATTAAGTTCAAAATCATGTTTTGTTATCAAGAGTTGTGTCTTTTGGTCTGGAGCTTGTTGCCTCTCGTGTATATAAGAGAGACCAGGATCAAAAGAAGGATATAGGAGAAGATAGTAGGCGAATAGGAATAGATAGACAACAAAAAGCTTCCATAATGTTTCCATTTCAAAAGACTATGTTGCAAATATAATTTTGAGGAAATCAATGAAGGATCTCTGATTCCGTGGCTTTATATTGGTATCAATTGTTTGTTGAAAATATTCAATTATCTGGTTGTCTCCAGTTTAATATTTCCTTATTATTTAAATTGGTATATCAAGTATATATTCAATTTATCAATGCACATTTTTTTTTCGATGGAGGAGCATCTATTTTCCTCAGACATGGAAAATTTGTCATGTTGCACTATATTTAGCAATTCTGCAAAACTTGACAAAAATGACCTACAACAACTTTTGATAGTTTGCAATTTTACAACTTTTTTTCAACTTTGTCTCTTTTACCCAATTGACTCTAAAATAATCCTAATTCATAGTGAATGGTCTCACAAGACCTAATTAACATAAAATGACCTCCTCAAATGCTAAAATGACCTACTAAGATGCAATGGCCTTCAAATTTGAATATGGAAGCTTAGGTTCTCCTGCACCAACATGTATGCTATATGTGGGATCATAGACAAGGCACTTGAAGTGTTCAAAAAAATTCCTCAAAGAAATGTGGTCTCATGGAGTACAATAATTGCAGGATATACACAAATTATATCTGTTGAAAAGGCTTTAGAAACTTAAAGCAAATGCAATTTGCAGGTTGTTCCAAAACAACCTATGGTGAATTTGGGATATGTTTTAGAAGTCATTAAAGGGTATCTAAAAATGGTTTTATATCTTGTCTACAGTGCTTGAGGATTGAAGGAATTGAGAGATTGAAGCCTATTTTTTTATGAAATTTGTCTAAGTGAGGTTGAATGGTGCTCCTGATTGCTATCAAGCTCCATGTTGAAGATGCACATGCTAACAATAGAGACCTTTTTGGAAGATCAATATATGGATATTGAACCCACCATGCCAGTCTACCAAGATTATGGGACCATTATCCAATCATCAAAAAAACAAGATCAAATCACTTAAATGAAATATAACCTCGACCTATAACAAGTCAATGAAAGAATATAATAGCAAGGTGAAGGCAGAGGCAAAGTTCTTGGCCTTCACATAAATTTGATAAACCAATTTTCCATTAACGCAACTCAAGAACTCAACCAAGGTAGGAAAGAAGTAAAAATCCAATGGGGGCAAGGAACCAATGCTTTGGAAAAGGATTTAGCCAACCGCATAATAGGTGGGAGCACATTGTACTAGATAAAGCTTATGCAAAATAAGGTGGGGGCAGTCAGTTCCATTTTTTGCAATGTGGTAAGAGTCATACATGTAATGCTATGTCAGGCTAGGTAACTCTTCTTGGAGGTTCCAAACGATTTGCCTCTTTTTTATAAGACTGTGTTGGTAGTGCGACCTGGATCACAATTGTTTGGTGGGATTCCAAACCCAGACAATGAGGTGTAGTTGTGTAAATCTCATAGAGAGAAGCTACAAGATACCATGATGATTTTGTTGAGCGAATTTATATCAAATTCTTGCTTAGCGTGGATTGAGACATGTGCAGATGATATTCTCTCTACAGATAGGCTTGGGGGAAAGTATTCACTTGATCTTGTGAAAGGTGGCAAGGAACTTGCAGAGAATGAGACATTGATCAGAGAAACATTGGATAGTCTGGATGCATTTGAAGGGAGCTTGGAGTGGATAAAAATGGTTTTTGGTTCAAATGTTGAGTTTCCATGCCAATGCGTTTGTGAGATTGTTTTGAAGCACTCAAAGAGTCCGTGGGATGAACTTTTTGAAAGCCTGTTTGTTAGTAGGATGAAACAAATAATAGTTGATGGATTTGCAGATCTATCTGAGACAGTTAAGGTTGGTAAATTCCTTGAAGTTACATCTTTGGCAAGTTACAAAGATGTTGAAACCCATTTGCACAAATTAATAAATAGTGAGGGTTGGCTTGTCAGGAGAGGGGACCTAAAAAGTGTTAATTTACCTGGGTTGAGTTTTAGATTTATGATGACAAATGATGAAGACTGGTTTGGTCACCTTAACACTTATTTTGGAAATGAGGTTAGTCAAATAAAAGATACCATAGACAAGGGCTCCAAGAATATTCTGGAAGACCTCCTAAGTTTTCGTCATGCACATAAATCTCCTTCAAGGATAAATGATTTAGCACCTTATTTGCAAGAGCAATGCTTCCATTTTATCTCAAAATTGATTGTTGAGATTGAAGAACATCTTGCACATCTTTTAGAAGCTCTCTATCAAGAAATGAAAAATGAGGAGATGCCAGAAAAAATGAACAAGGAGACACTAGAACCGACAGTTATAGTGGAAAGGGAACTTTTCTTAGGAAGGCTTTTAGTTGCTCTCCATTTTCATTCAACTTCCCTTCCACTAGTTCTTGGCTCGTCTCAGCTCTAGTTTGTCGAGAACAAAGCTTCATTTTGAGGGAAAGGATCTTTGACTCTCAAATATTCCGGTACTGATTTTGATTACCCTCTTTTAGACAATTCTGGAAGACAAATACTAATGATAGGGTTTGGTTTGAAACTTGAATCACAGGATAACAATAATAGCACCAAATTGAATAAACTAAGAAGAACTATGCACAATCTTTGTCTCAGAGCTCATAGCATGTGGATATTGTGGATAACTGAAGAGATTTCAGGCATTCTCACAAGAGATCTAAGGGAGGATGATTCTTTATTCATGACAACTCCTTTGAAGGCCCGTATTCTCATTTGCATTGCATATTTTGTTTGTTGTGGCTTATGGAGTTGGTCTCATTTCCATGATTCACCCAATCACTGATCTCTTCTTACAATTTTCATGAGATTTATTCTAGTTCTAATTTAAGTCATCATGGTTTATATCTGGATATATTAGTAACCGAATGAGAAAAAAGCATCTAGAGTAAAGAGCTACATTTGATTCTTTCAATCACTTCAAACTCTTTATTGCCCAATAAATGGAAAATACTAACATGTGCCCTTTCAACCCTTCCAGTCCATATTAATCATGGAGATGTAATCTATAAGTATGCAAAAAAGTATCAAAGGGGATCGAAAAAGTTAGAGATTTTCATAGGGCCTATGAATCAACTCTTGTTGTTTTTATATGAAAATATTGTTGTTTGTTTTCTATTTATAATATCTATTGGCATCATTTGGGAACTCCTATATTTGGGAATTTAGTAAGAGTTCTCAAACAAAGTAGGATGACATCTACTGTACAATTAAACATTTAAATGAAATTCGAAGCATGGTTTTATTTAATTTTTAATTTGATTCCTTAAGGAAACATCATAAAAATATGCCCTTTTATGATTGTATATCAAACTGCCTACTGCTTCTTTTCTTTTACTGGTGCAAGTCACAATTTTAATGTTGTATGCTTGCTCCGTCTCTTGTAGTTTTTTGTTCCATGATTTCAAGGCTTACCATTTATTAGTCTATGATTTGTAGTGTTGGAAAGAAACTGAATTGAAACGAGAGCATGAGGGTGGAGGTCAACTATAGTTAAGGTTTGTAAGTGCCTTGAAGCCATAGTTACATCTCTGGCAAGTTACAAAGATGTTGAAAACCAAATCACGATGATCAGAAAAGCAATCCCAATCTTCTATGTACACTTGTCTTCATGTTGGGTTGTTTTAAACAAGATTTGATTGAGTTTGAAACACCCATTCAACTCTATTTGGTTCCAAACAAAATTTTCCATATCATCTGAAATAAAACCCTTGAACTCCATCTGCTTCATTCTGACAAAAATGGCTAGAAGACTTCACACACCAAGGGTTTTATCGGCCAGGTGTGTTTTCTGGCGATGCATCGATGGTTCTATTTTTTCATTAGCGTGAGGATCTTCTATCAGCAGGAAAAGGTCTCTTGTTCCCACGATGGTCCAATGGGGATGTCGTCGGTGGAACGGTTCTATTTTTTCATTGACATGAAGATCTTCTATCTGTCAGATGAGGTCTTCTGTTCCCACGATGGTCTGATGGGGATGTCGTTAGCGGAACTCCACGGACAACATCCCCATCGGACCATCATGGGAACAGGAGATCTAGTCCCACTGATAGAAGATCCTCATGTCAATGAAAAATAGAACCATCAATGCATCACTAGAACCAGAAGACACATCCAACCAATAGACCGATAAGGTGGGGGCAGTCAGTTCCATTTTCTATAATGTGCTAAGAGTCATATAGGTAACACTATGTTAGGCTAGGGAACTCTTCTTGGAGGTTCTAAACGGTTTGTCTCTTTTTTATAAGACTGTGTTGGCAGTGCCACTTGAATCATAGTTCTTTGGTGTGATTCCAAACCCAAACAATGAGGTGTGGTTGTGCAAATCTCATAGAGAGAAGCTACAAGCTACCGTGATGATTTTTCCAAGCGAATTTATATCAAAGTATTACTTAGTGTGGCTTAAGACATGTGCAAATGATATTCTCTTTGCAAATAGGCTTGGGGGAAAGTATTTGCTTGATCTTCTAAAAAGTGGCAAGGAACTTGCAGAGAATGAGAATTTGATCAAAGAAACATTGGAAAGTCTAGATGCATTTGAAGGGAGCTTGGGGTGGCTAAAAATGGTTTTTGGTTCAAATGTTGAGTTTCCATGCCAATGCGTGTGTGAGATTGTTTTGAAGCACTCAAAGAGTCGGTGGGATGAACTTTTTGAATGCTTGTTTGTTAGTAGGATGAAACAAATAATAGCTGATGAATTTATAGATCTATGTAAGAGAGTTAATGTTGGAAAATTCCTTGAAGCCATAGTTACATCTCTGGAAAGTTACAAAGATGTTGAAACCCATTTGCACAAATTAACTACTAGTGAGGGTTGGCTTGTCAAGAGAGGGGACCTAAAAAGTGTTAATTTACCTAGGTTGAGTTTTAGATTTATGATGACAAATGATGAAGACTAGTTTGGTCACCTTAACGCTTATTTTAGAACTTAGGTTAGTCAAATAAAAGATACTATAGATGAGGGGTCCAAGAATATTCTGGAAGACCTCCTAAGTTTTCATCATGCACATAAATATCCTTCAAGGATAAATGATTTAGCACCTTATTTGCAAGAGCAACGCTTCCAATTTATCTCAACATTGATTGTTGAGACTGAAGAACATCTTGCACATCTTTCAGAAGCTCTCTATCAAGAAATGAAAAATGAGGAGATGCCAGAAAAAATGAACAAGGAGACACTAGAATCGATAGTTATAGTGGAAAGGGAACTTTTCTTAGGAAGGCTTTTAGTTGCTCTTAGTTTTCATTCAAATTCCCTTCCACTAGTTCTTGGCTTGTCTCAGCTCTGGTTTGTCGAGAACAAAGCTTCAGTTTGAGGGAAAAGATCTTCAACTTTCAGATATTACAATACTGATTTTGATTACCCTCTTCTAGACAATTCTAGAAGACAAATACTAATGAGAGGGGTTGGTTTGAAGCTTGAATCACAAGATAAAAATAATAGCACCAAATTGAATAAACTAAGAAGAACTATGCACAATCTTTGTATCAGAGCTCATAGCATGTGGATATTGTGGATAACTTAAGAGCTTTCAGACATTCTCACAAGAGATCTAATGGAGGATGATTCTTTATCCATGACAACTCCTTTGAAGGCTTGTATTCTCATTTGCATTGAATTTTTTTTTGTTGTGGCTTATGGAGTTGGTTTCATTTCCATGATTCATCTAATCATTGATCTCTTCCTTTAGTTTTCATGAGATTTCTTCTAGTTCTGATTTAAGTCATCATGGTTTATATCTGGATATATTAATAATTGAATGAGAATAAAGCATCTAGAGTAAAGAGCTACATTTGATTCTTTCAGTCACTTCAAACTCTTTATTGCCCAATAAATGGAAAAGACTAACATGTGCCCTTTCAACCCTTCCAGTCCATATTAATCATGGAGATGTAATCTGTAAGTATGCAAAAAAGTATCAAAGGGGAGCCAAAAAGTTAGAGATTTTTATAGGGCCTATGAATCATCTCCTATTGTTGGCGTCATTTGGGAACTCCTATTTTTGGGAATTTGGTAGGAGTTCTCAAACAAAGTAGGATGACATCTATTGTAAAACTAAACATTTAAATGGAATTTGAAGCATGATTTTATTTAATTTGTAATTTGCTTCCTTAAGGAAGCCTCATAAAATGCCCTTTTCTGATTGTATATCAAACTACCTACTACTTTTCTTTTACTGCTGCAAGTCACAATTTTAATTTTGTATGCTTGCTCTGTCTCTTGTAGTTTTTTGTTCCATGATTTCAAGGCTTACCATTTATTAGTCTGTGATTTGTAGGGTTGGGAAGAAATTGAATTGAAACAAGAGCATGAGGGTGTCGGAGGTCAACTAGAGTTAAGGTTGGTAAATGCCTTGAAGCCATAGTTACATCTCTAGCAAGTTACAAAGATGTTGAAACCCATTTGCACAAATTAACTACTAGTGAGGGCTGGCTTGTCAAGAGAGGGGACCTAAAAAGTGTTAATTTACCTGGGTTGAGTTTTAGATTTATGATGACAAATGATGAAGACTGGTTGGGTCACCTTAATGCTTATTCTGGAATTGAGGTTAATCAAATAAAAGATACGATAGATGGGGGGTCCAAGAATATTCAGGAAGACCTCCTACGTTTTCTTCATGCACATAAATCTCCTTCAAGGATAAATGATTTAGCACCTTATTTGCAAGAGCAATGCTTCCATTTTATCTCAACATTGATTGTTGAGATTGAAGAACATCTTGCACATCTTTCAGAAGCTCTCTATCAAGAAATGTAAAATGAGGAGATGCCAGAAAAAATGAACAAGGAGACACTAGAACTGACAGTTATAGTGGAAAGGGCACTTTTCTTAGGAAGGCTTTTAGTTGCTCTCAGTTTTCATTCAACTTCCCTTCCGCTAGTTCTTGGCGTGTCTCAGCTCTGGTTTGTCGAGAATAAAGCTTTAGATTGAGGGAAAGGATCTTCAACTTTCAAATACTCCAGTAATGATTTTGATTACCCTCTTTAAGATAGTTCTGGAAGACAAATACTAATGAGAGGGGTTGGTTTGAAGCCTGAATCACAGGATAAAAATAATAGCACCAAATTGAATAAAATGAGAAGAACTATGCACAATCTTTGTATTAGAGCTCATAACATGTGGATATTGTAGATAAATGAAGAGCTTTTAGGCATTCTCACAAGAGATCTAAGGGAGGATGATTCTTTATCCATGACAACTCCTTTGAAGGCCTGTATTCTCATTTGCATTGCATATTTTGTTTGTTGTGGCTTATGGAGTTGGCTTCATTTCCATGATTCAGCTAATCACTGATCTCTTCTTGTAGTTTTCTTGAGATTTCTTCTAGTTCTGATTTAAGTCATCATGGTTTATATCTAGATATATTAATAACTAAATGAGAAGAAAGCATCTAGAGTAAAGAGCTACATTTGATTCTTTCAGTCACTTCAAACTTTTTATTGCCCAATAAATGGAAAAGACTAACATGTGCCCTTTCAACCCTTCCATTCCATATTAATCATGGAGATGTAATCTGTAAGTATGCAGAAAAGTATCAAAGGGGATCGAAAAAGTTAGAGATTTTCATAGGGCTTATGAATCAGCTCTTGTTGTTTTTATATGAAAATATTGTTGTTTATTTTCTATTTATAATATCTATTGGCATCATTTGGGAACTCCTATTTTTTGGAATTCAGTAAGAGTCCTCAAACAAAGTAGGATGACATCTACTATACAACTGAACTACTATTCCACTGCACTGTAAATGTTAAACCCCTACCATCCCTGCGCTCCTTTCATTGTACTCTACATGGTTGATAGAAAATCCACTTTTCACTTTATTATTGTTCATCCTTTTTCTTTACATGCTACTTTATTTTTTACACTCAACTTCAAAAGTGATTTGCATGTCCCCTCAAAAAGTGGAAGCTAATTTTAAGAGTTCAAATTCTAAAATTTGTATGTAAGTTCTCCTGTGAACTATGCAATTTGATAGTGGAAACTTCAAAAAGAAAAGATCACTTTTAACATCTCATAATGGAAAAGAAAAGAATAAACATAACTTGATTCCAGGTTCTCTATATAAATCCTTAACTTTTACAACACAAGATGGATATGCTTTTCTATAATTAGCCTAAAAACGAACATAATCACTATTAGTCAACAAGCAGCTAGTAAAATTATTAAAAAGAATAGATCATATGGATCATATGGCCTGACCGCGTACAGATTTGAAAAGTAAAATGAACTAAAACCATGGAAAGTGACTTACCACAAGATTCTACACAAATTGTGTCTGATGCGGAAAAATGGGCAAAGGTTGCAATTCAGGCGTTGCTTTACTTCTCCATTTTGGCGAGCTACCTTGAAAATAAGGTTTCGACTGACTGCTCCATTTTGGTGGGCTACATTGAAAATAAGGTTTTCACCAAGGTTTTAGAGTATGTTTATTAAAATGAAAATTATGCTTATAAAAAAAAAATTGGTCATTTTTCCTCTTAGATTATTTGGTTGCTTATTCTTATCTTTTGTTTTTCTCTTCCTTTTGCTTATTTTTTAATTTTTCAAGGTTTTTGGGTTTTAGTTTTTTAGGTTCTCTTATGGTTTTTGTTAATTTTTGTAATTTGGTGGTTTTTTGTCAATTTAGAAGAAAATTTGGTATTTATATGATGACACCACAAAACAAAATATTTATTCCACCAAAAATATTTATTAATAATTTTATTTGTAATATTTTATTATTAATTATGGTGGGCTACAATTGAAAATAAGGTCTTGATGAAGGTTTTAGAGTATGTTTATTAAAATGAAAATTATGGCCAAGATTTTAATAATGAGCACATTTATTTAGTCATTTTTATTTATCTGATATTAGTCATTTATTTAGTCATTTAGTTGTGATTTTATCCGATGACCAAATTAGTCACTTATAAATGACCAAATTAATCATTTATTTTCCAAATACTTCTAGTGTTAGTCAAGTGACTAAAATTTTTAGTCATGTAGTCATTTATTTTCCAAATTCTCCTAGTGGAGTATCTACACAACAACACCATTCCACCCAACCTCTCATCCTTACAACTCCAATCCTTTATGTGTAAAACATCCCATTGCACTATTCTTGGAGACACCCTTTACCGTCACTCTTTTGATGGCACCCTATTGAGATGCTTAAACTTGGCCTCAGCTCAAACTACCCTAAATGAAGTACATCAAGGTATTTGTGAGGCCCATTCTAGTGGACCATCATTAGCTAAGAAGTTGCTATGCACCAGATATTATTGGCCTACAATGGAACAAGATGCAAACAATATGGTAAAATTTTGTAAGCCCTATCAATAACAAGGTGATTTGATTCATGGACCATCACAAGAATTATAGTCTATTATTACTATGTGGCCTTTCTCACAATGGGGGTTAGACCTCATTGGCAAGATACATCCTACATCATCAAATGGTCATAACTTTATAATAACTGTCACTGAGTATTTCACTAAGTGGTTCAAAGCTATACCTATGACCTACGTTATAAGGAAACAAATTTTCAAATTTATACTTCATTGCATCATCTATCATTTTGGTGTTTCCACCTCCATAGTCACCGATAACGAACGTCCCTTTAAGAATCAAGAAGTCCGTAACCTATTCCAACAATTTCATATCCAACATCACTTTTCTACTCCATATTATCCACAATACAACAACCAAGATGAGGCCACAAATAAAACAATTTTGAAAATCTTAAAGAAAATGGTCAATGAAGTTGGTCGTGATTGGCACTTACAACTCAATCCTTCCTTATGGTCATACCATACTAGTATTCATGCACCCACTAGAGCCACTCCCTATTCCCTAGCATATGGTGCTGAAGTTATCTTGCCAATAGAGGTTGAGCTCCCATCATTAAGAATTTCTCTACAACATCTCATTGATGATGAAGAATATCATGTAGCACATCTTCAACAACTAGAGCTTCTAAATGAGAAACACTTAAATTCCCTCAATCATCGTGGAGCATATCAAAACAAGCTTCACAAAAATTACAACAGGAAGATCAAGCCTAGATATTTTTCTATTGGAGATTTAGTCCTTAAGGAAAATCGATGTAACTTACAAGAGTGCGAAAATAAGGGCAAGCTTGAACCTAATTGGCTAGGCCCTTACATCATTATAGAAAAATATGGATCGGGGGCATATCAATTAGCCACCATGGACGGAGAGCCCCTTGAAGAGCCCATGAATATTATCCATCTCAAAAAATTATTCGAATGAGAAAAATACAAAAAATAAGAAAAAAATACAAAAAAAAGAAAAAGCAAAAAAGCAAAAAATAAATAGTAAAGAGAAATAATTTGTACAATGGTGAAAACCACTTTGTGGTGCCTTGAGAAAGTACCATGGTGAAAACTTGGCAAACAAGTGTCATGTGTAGGGTCATGTCCACCATCTATTAGGTCACTTTTATTCTTCCATCGGCAACAGCCCACCCAACCTTGAATGGCATGGATGGCATGGGGCGGCATAATTCGGTGTTGGATTGTTCTGGACGGTGTGAAGGGACTAGTCAGTTGGTCTATGCTGACAATGTTATGCCAATAATTAATTTACTTTCCAACATCCCCCCATAATTTAATTATGCTAAATATTTTAAATATCCCCCCATAACCTAGAAAATATGGGTCCTAGCCTAAAGCCTTGTTAGGTACCCATTTACAATCACTTATTCACTAATACAATGATGACCATCAAATATTCAAATTCTATCCTCGAAAATTCTTCTTTGTAAATTCCTTGCTTGCCAACTAATCTTCTAATTTGCAATCTTCAAATTCAATTTCTTCATTTCTGAAAAGTAATTTCACTCATGCTACTGCACTTTACTACAAGAATTTAATTCTATCATATTCTTGATTATGACAATTGATCTTTATGTCTTTGTACACCTTTACCTCCAACTGATCTTCGGATCTCTTAGATGTGCCCTTTTTGTAAACTTATTCATTGTAATTTTCCAAATTTCATGATATCTTTCAAGACAATGATTTTTTTGAATCAAATCATTTCTCACCTTTCTTGAACAATCAAACTATCTTCAAGATTTGTGGATCTCTTTCCAACTATCACCAGCAATTGCGACAATCCTTCAAACCTTTGTTTTTCAAATCTTCAATACTTCAATCTAGAAGTACTCTCTCTATCTATAGCTTTCCATTTTCCTTAATGTCTTACAAGATTATAACATCTTAAACCTTCAAACCTTCATTGATTACTATCATCTTTCACATATGAACATCTATACTTGAATAACCTCTTAAACATACTTGTAATTTTTTGTCAACTTGATCCAAAACTCCATCCACAATTCATTTGCTACATCCTATCATAGATTCATTTTTCAAATTTTTATTCCAACACATTTTTTCACAATGATTCCTCAAACTGCATATTGTACATGGATGTATATTCCAACATACATCTTTTGTATCCTAATGAGATAGGAAAGGATCCTAAGAATTTTGTGGAGGTGGTTGCGGGAAAGTCTTTAACTCAAGATGTGGATCATGTCTCAGATACTTTGTGCTCCTCAAAAAGGTCTGTGATGGAACATGTTGTTGCCCCACCTTCCCCTCAGCTTAATGCTTTGGTGCCGACAGTTGGTGATGGTGCTTTGGTGGTGGTTGACTCTGGAAGCAAAGATGAAGATGGTTTCACCCAGGTGAGAGGTAGGAGGAAGAAGTCCTCTACTTCTCCCTCCTTAGCCTCACAGTCATTACCACGAGAAGGCAGAAAACGGATTGTGGGTCTAAGTCGAGGGGCCAAGGAAGACCTTCCCTGCAGAAAAGTAGGGAGAGGGAGTGCAAGTAGGATATTGCTAAGGGGGTTCAAGAAAACCCTCTTTGATATGTGCTCTAAGAGCACTCCCTCTTCTTACAAATGAAGATCATTTCATGAAACATCAAGGGGTTGAATAACATGCACAAACAAAACCTCCTGAAGAACCTTCTCTAAGACCATAAGCCAAACATTTTGTTCATCCAAGAGATGAAAATGTAGATTGATAAGTTGGAAGCTTTGAATAATCTATTCTTTAAGGATTGTGGTTTCCATGGGGTTAGCTCAAAGGGAGCTTTGGATGGTGTTGCCTCTTTTTGGAACGCTAAGCTAATTAAAGGCATCCCAATTGCAAATGGTTTATGTAGACATCTAAATTTAATCACTACCATATGATTAAATTTACTCCCTTTTCGTCTATCATATTAAATATTAATTTACTAAATTAATATTACTCATTTTGTCTCACATCGGTAAAGTATTTAATTTAATAATTAAATGCTTTATCTTTCACCTTTTTCCTCTCTAAATTAAATAAATACACTAATTTATTTAACTTAGTCATTTTTACCCTTTTGATTTTAAATCAATTTAAAATTCTTCATTTTCTCTCTCCTTGTCACATCCTCCATAATCTTGCCCTAATCTGAATTAATTTAATTAATTCATGATTATGATGTGCATCCTCTTAATCAAAGATTAATGTCACATCCTCCTACATTTGCCACTTGCCTCTAATCTTCTATTAATTAGTCTAATTCAATATTTGCACAACCTTAACCAAGGTCATTAGCCAAATTTAGCACCACTTTTTAGCCAACCTTTGCATTTACCTTCTTTTAGCATTGACCCCCTTTCCCATGTGAATTTTTAATTCACATTTATGTATCCTAGATTTCCCTCTTTTATGTGTGAATTTTTAATTCTCATTCTATCCTTCCAAGGCTTCTAGAACCTTGGACTTGTCACAATCTCCACATGTGACCAAGTCCCACCTTTTTGGAGCCCACCTTTTATCTTTTAGATTTTCCTAAGAATGTGAATTTTTAATTCACACTTATATCCCCAACCACCTTTCCTTTTCCCATGTAGATTTTTGAGGAATTTCAAAATTTCTCAAATGTCCCTTTCACTCCCACTTGGGGACAAGGAACCCCTTTTTGAGAAAATCTTCTCACTCCCCAAGGTGCTTGTCCTTCCTCCACCTCATGTACATTTTTGACACCTCACTTACACCTCATCTTCTCTTGGCCACTTCACCATCCACATGTCAAGATGTGAGGGCTTGTGGGTTCTTAACCCACCATAGCCCTTCATCTTAACCTTGTTGGATGCATCTCAACCGTTGAATTCTCTAGAGAATTCAAATTCTCCTATAAATACCCCCTCCTCAAGGGCATTTTCAACACTTTTGATTTTCATAACTACATGCTGCCAATTTGCATTCTCAATCATCCACTATCATCTAGCCATCCATCTTAATCATTTTGCATAAGTTGATATTGCATTTAGTCACTTAAGAAATCATCTAAGGAGCACACAAAATCATCCCAAGCAAGGGCCAATCAAAGAGTCATCAACAACAAGTAAGGTGAAATCATTTGCATCTTGTTTTATCTATTTTTCTTCTTGTTTTATCACTCTTTAGGCTAATCTTGAAGTGTCCTTAGTCTTTTGTCATTTGCATTTTTAGTTATTTTGCACATTAGAGTAGGGTAAAATTTCAAGGATCACATTTCTGGCACGCCCGGTGGGACCCACAAATGGGTTCTTGCATTTAACCTTTGTTTTGGCTAAGAATTTTGTAGGAAAAGGTCACAGAAAGGCGGAAGCGCGCTCTGCTTTACCACAGAAAGGCGGAAGTGCCCTTTGTCCTACTGCAGAAAGGCGGAAGCGCCCCTGCCTTACCGCAGAAAGGCGGAAGCGCCCTCTTGTCTGTCACAGAAAAACGGAAGCGCCCTATATCTGAAAGTTTTATTTTCTTCTAACAATTTTGCTACAGTTAGGAATATATTAGAAGGTTTTTCTAACACTTTTCTTGCAGTGGGAGGGGCACAACTTTCCTTTTAAAAAAAAAAATCTGATAAAATTTACTGCAGAAAGGTGGAAGTGCCCTTGATTTTACCGCAGAAAGGTGGAAGCGCCCCTAATTTGCTGCAGAAAGGTGGAAGCGCCCCTAATTTTACCGCAGAAAGGTGGAAGCGCCCCTGATTTGCTGCAGAAAGGTGGAAGCGCCCCTGATTTACTACAGAAAGGTGGAAGTGCCCCTCTTTTTTACCGCAGAAAGGTGGAAGCGCCCTCCTTTTTACTGTAGAAAGGCGGAAGCGCCCTCTTTTTACTGCAGAAAAATGGAAGCGCCCTCTTTTTTATTGCAAAAAAGTGGAAGCGCCCTCTTTCCTACTGCAGAAAGGCGGAAGCGCCCCCACTTTGCTTTAGAAAGGCGGAAGCGCCCCTGTTTTTGCTACAAAAAGGCGGAAGCGCCCTCTCTTTTACTGCAGAAAGGTGGAAGCGCCCTCTTGTCTACTGCAGAAAGGCGGTCACACCCTACATCTGAAAATTTGATTTTGGCTAACAATTTGCTGTAGTTAAGTGTATACTTAGAAGTTTTTCTAACACTTTCTTGCAGTGGGGCGTACAAATTTTATTTTTAAAAATCTTATAAAATTTCCTACAGAGGGGTGGATATGCCCTTTCATTTTGAAAGGTTCTTTTCCTCTAACCTGATTTACTGCAGAAAGGTGGAAGTGCCCCTAATTTATTGCAGAAAGGTGGAAGCGCCCCTGTTTTGCTGCAGAAAGGTGGAAATGCCCCAAAACAGCACAGTTTGGAAGGTAAAACAGTCATTTTAGCGTCATTTTTGCTCTCGTTTTTAGCTATTTTCAAGTAATAACCCTCTAACATTGTTTTGGCAAGGATATTGGTATTTTTTGCTAACGTTTTGCAGCATATTATGGCGTAGTTGACCAAGAACGAAGGAGAAGATAGCTAACATTTGCTTGCAGGGCCATCTTTTTTATCAAATTTCTAAAAAACTATCCTTATTGTTTGCACATAGTCTAATTAGGGGGAAGTAACCTTTATTGTTTGCTGCGCTTGTCTACTATTGTGTCACCCAAGTGGGGCATTAATTTGTTTTCACTTTCCCCTTGCACTTTG
Organism: Sequoia sempervirens; assembly: GCA_007258455.2. Classification (NCBI taxonomy): domain Eukaryota; kingdom Viridiplantae; phylum Streptophyta; class Pinopsida; order Cupressales; family Cupressaceae; genus Sequoia; species Sequoia sempervirens. Next base: position 23,983 of record VDFB02257938.1, on the reverse strand, counting down.
TGTGAGCCTGGGGAGTAGTTGGAAGCGGTTAGTGTCTTCTTTTTAGTGGGACTTGCTTGGGGATTTTATCACCCCAAGGGACGATTCCAACCACGCGTACCGACGGGGTATATAAAGGGGGAGAACGAAAGTTGTGCCCCAATCCAGTTACATCATAATTGGCAGAGCGTCGAAGCTAAGGTGATACCTAGATAGACGGAAGAATTAGTCTCGAGCCTTCAATATCCTTTCAAGCTCCGACCACTTATGGGTCGGTGTTCACTGTTGTGCCTCACGTACCGAGAGTATATCGAGGACTCCCTAGAAGCCTTGTGCATCCTAGATTAAGACTTTTCCTTGCCATACCCTTAATATTAATCATAGGATTATGCTTGCTTGAAGTGTTTCTTGTGAAAAATCTATCAAATCTTTGATACTTTGGCCTTATTTTTATCATTTTGAGTCCTTGTCATAGCCATTGCCATCAAAACTAAGCTCTGCCTTGGTCAAGCAGAAGGCTAAGCTTCGACACCAGAGGTGGAAGCGCTCGATTTTATCAGAAAGGTAGTTACCGGGATGCATCGGGCAGAAGGTGGAAGCACTCCCTAATTTTATTGCCAATCAAAGCCGCTAACGCCTCATTTTGTCAGCTAACGCTCTCAAAGTCGCTAATGCCCCCATTTTGTCACACCCCTCATTTTGTTTCGCCAACGCCCTTGCCGCCAACGCCCCTCATTTTTTGCTAATAACTCCCTTTGACTTACTATAGAGCCGCCAACGCCTCGATTTACCGCAGCTAATCACGCCTTTAACTTCCTCAGCTATCATTTACAAATCAGACGGCCGAATCGACTTCATCCAAAAACAAAAGTTGCTTATTTTTTCAAGCTCTATCTAGTGGTACCTTCCATTTCCTCTTATCAAGAATTTGACCATCCCGAGGCGGCCACGCCCCGCATTGCGGGGTGGACACGCCTAACTTCCGTGCCATCATTTACAAACCGGTGACGTTGAATCAATTTCGCCCAAAACCAAAGTTGCTTAGTTTTTCAAGATCTATTAAGTGGTATCTTTCATTTCCTCCTATCAATAATTTTACCATTCCAGGGCGGCCACGCCCCGCATCGCGGGGTGGACACGCCCCTAACTTTCCGGGGCCATCATTTACAAACCGTATGTCGAATCAACTTCGTCCAAAAACCAAAGTTGTTTAATTTTTCAAGCTCTATCCAGTGGTACCTTCTATTTCCTCCTATCAAGAATTTAACCATCCCAAGGCGGCCCCACCCCGCATCACGGGGTGGACATGCCCCTAACTTCCCGGGGCTGTCATTTACAAACCGTACATCGAATCAACTTCGTTCAAAAACCAAAATTGTTCAATTTTTCAAGCTCTATCTAGTGGTACTTCCATTTCCTCCTATCAAGAATTTTACCATCCCGGGGCGGCCACGCCCTGCACTGCGGGGTGGACACGCCCCTAACTTCCCGGGGCCATCATTTACAAACCGTACGTCAAATCAACTTCGTTCAAAAACCAAAATTGCTTAATTTTTTGAGCTCTATCTAGTGGTACCTTTTTTTTCTTCCTATCTAATAAAACTAATCCATTCCTCTAATCAGATACATATAATCATCTTCATCTAATCATAATTATCCAATCAACATCATCTAATCATTTGATCCTATCTAATCAAACTGATCTAGTACTTTAATAAAATTCATCAAATCATCTACTCGATCCAATCATCTATCTACTGAATCCCATCAAAATCAAAAGCAATCCCATCCAATCATCCTAATCTGAGCTTTTGTCCAATCCTGATCTGAGCTTGACCAAAATCCTGATTTGAGTTTTAATCTGTTCTCATCCAAAATATTTTATCCATCCTCTTTATCCTGTCATCATCATGAATCCTCATCCTCCATCAATAGTGGTCAAGGGAAACCCTAATTACGTCGACACTGATAACGAAAGTCTTGTTGATCAAGAGGTATATAATATAGATCCCCTTGACACTATCATATCTAGTAAGCTTTCTCCACCCACTTTCTAAAATCCAATTACTCCTATGAGCTATCACGTTATGTCTTCATCCATGCCTAATCATGCTCCTTATGCCACCTTTGAAAATGGATATCCAGTATCTTCTTCATCCCCATATTTGTCATGTTCTTCATCTACATCATCCTCTTATACAACATCTACATCCTCTTATCCTAATTTTCCATCCCAATACTCCTATTACAATTCCCCATCCATGTCCCCCTATCCTAATCCTCTTTCCCAATCTTCCCATACTAATCCTACATCCACACCTCTTTACCTTAATCCTACATCCACATATCCTCATCCTAATCCACCTCATCCTACTACCCTTATTATAATCCATCCCCACATCTTCACATTCCCACTACACCACCTATATCCTTCTTGTCCTAATCCACAATCCATGTCCCCCTATCTTAATCTACCACCTAATATCTCATTCTAACCTCCATCCAATCCTAGTCCTCCATCTTACCTTAGTCCTCCATCCAATCCTATTCATCCATTCCATCACCTCCTAGTCCCCCCATCCAATCCTAGTCCCCCATCTACTCATGGTCCTACATTCAATCCCATTCCTCCATCTAACCCCTGGTCAACCAATCCATAATCCCTCATCCATTTCCTACTCACCCTGGGCCCAAGCTTCAAACATATGCAAGTTCTCATTTCGTAAGTTCTCCAAGGACCTCATTACAAAGAATCCATCCCTCAACTCCACATCTTGAAGTCATGAAACCATGCCATCTAGATCCATCATCCATGGTCACTTGGTATATTCCCCCTCCCTTTCTCCATGCCTCACACCCATATTGACGCACTACCCCTTGGTAATCGCCAAACCATTGAAACCATTGAACCCACTAAATCCATTGAACCCCACTCTTCTACTCCAAGAACCACCGAATCCATCAAGACATACCCAATTCCCAATCCACTCTATACTCCAGGATCCACCCAGTCCAATCCATAATTCTAGTAGCGCACACCAAACCCATTCCAATGAACCACATGACCCTCCATCCCCCCATCTTCCCCACTTGAAGAGTCCCAACAAGACCCCATTATCATGCCTCCCGCACATGATGAGTCACACCAAGAGTCTAATCTAAAGCATGCCAGCATATCCCCTTTTCTAGATCAAGATCCTACCATCCCATCTAGTCCACCTCAAGATCACAGTCCCCCATCCATTCCATCCCATGATCCCCTTGTCATTCAAGCTTCCACTGCTCCATCTCCATCTCCATCACATGAGCCTACTACCACAAATCCAGATCCTATCATGGCCCCTACTCCCTCTCCTGATGTTGCTATCCCATCATCTTCTTCTCATGATCCCCCATCATCGCCTAAAAATGCTATCCCCACACCACTTGCATATCCCCTTGGTCCTTTCATATTCCTCCATGGTGGTCTCCTCGCAGAAGAAAAACAAAGCATATACACCAACCCTCCTCTTCCACCTAATAATGAACTCGCATCATTCTTCCAGAATAACACAAATCCTATCATGGATCGCATGCTCAAGAAAATGAACTATCAAGGAAAAGGTTTAGGCCTTCATGAGCAAGGTATTTTGGAGCCCATCCAAGTCAAAGAAAAAATCTATATGCAAGGTCTTGGCCTTATTTCCCATGACTCACAATCTAAAGATGTTGGTACAACCTCTAGACGTCCTCAACGAGCCTTTTCCAAAAGAAATGTCAGCTCTTCCCATCGCTCCACCAGACCATATGCTGCCATCCCTCCTCCTCTATTATATCGCCTCAAAATAACCATCCATATTCCTCCTTCATCTGCTCCATCCATCTTGGGTCCTTACATCCCTCCATCCACCATATCCCATCTTTCATCTACTCCATCCATCTTGGGTTATTATGTCCCTCCACCCACTCCATTTACTTTGGGTCCATATATCCCAAAATCACCTCCTCCATCTCATCCTTTTATCCATCCAACACCTATCTATGTCATCCATCATAAACATCCTAATCAGGATACACAAAGGCACATACCTAAACATCCTCCATCTACATGTAATCCTCATATTCCTACCTCCATCACTCCACATCATCCATCTCCTCACACCCATCCCATTGCTACTAAAAGCACTTTGGTTAAAGAAAAAATGCATAAATCCAAACACCCACATAAATCTAAGGCTCCTCATGTCCCCTCCAAAAGACATGGTGAAGAGAATAAAAATCTAAATATACATCAAATCCATAGGCCACAAAGGCCCACCAAAGCAAAGATCAAAACCATGTGGATCCCAAAGAAACAAGATGCAATGTCATCATATGAAAAATCTGTAAAAACATCCAAAGTCGCTAATCCAAAAGCTAATCATACACCCCTTTCATCTCCTATGTCTATTTTGGGTCCCTATGTCCCGAAATTCACCATTCCAACTCCTCCATTATCCCCACATTCTTCATCCCTTAATCCTATTATCTTTTCACATCCACCACCACATGTGCCAATATTAGCCTTGAACACATCTCCCCATCACATATCCACCCCATCATTCCATCCATACCCTTTGCAATGTCCCATCCATTATCCCATGTATCTCCCCTCTCAAATCCCTCTAATTCATCTTCTTGCATAATCTATTTATCCTCATAAGGTTGTACCAACATCCAATAGTCGGTTCGAACATGGGCTCTTAATACCTCATATAGAACTTGATGCTTAAGTCCTTCATCCATATCCTTATCGCATGTCTTCTAAATCCACTTATTTGCCTCCTTATCCTTATCCATCTCCTTTTGCATGATATCCAAAATACAAAAATCCAAAAAAAAAAAGTCAAAAAGTCAAAAAATCCAAAATAATAAAAAAATAATAATAAAAAAAAAAATAGTAAAGAGAAATAATTCATCCAATGGTGAAACTTGGCAAACAAGCTTTGGATAGATAATGTGATGAAAAACCTAGCAACAGTGTCAGCATAAATCCCCATCTACACTTGGGGAAACTTCCTGATGCATTTGCTATGCTTCCCACTCATGCACCCGCTCTCTTGTTATTCTCGTCTTCATAAATCCCCATCCACCTATCTTCTCAGATCCTACCATCATATCCCATTTATCTCCCATCCCTCCATCCTTCTTGTGATCTTGATCAAAATAGGGCACCTATTTACATGCTTTGGGACACCTCTTGGTATACATTCTCCTCTATCCATGCTCTATCATATTCCCTAGTCACCCATGGACCATTCCATCTTTATTTTCCATCCACTTTATCCTCATGCCCCTTGCATATCTGCTCTTTGTGATGTCCCTGAGACACCACCCATCAGCAACATCCTTCATCCCCTATCCATCCATCACAGCATCCCTTCCATCTCCCCTATCCATCCCAGCATCCCTTCCATTCCCAATCCTTATATTCCTATCCATCCAAACAACCCCTCCCATCCCTCTATCTTTATATCTCTATCCATTCATCCTTATCCCATCTCATCTCACAATCCTCGTCATTCATATAGGCTCCCCATGCAACCCCATAATGCCATTTATTTCTATCGCCATCACCCTTTGCTCTTTGCACATATTTCAACTTACCACTTTCATCACTCATCTATCTATCATATCATCCTCCCAAGTCATTTTATTGCTTTGGATAACTATCCCATCCCTGAGCTTTATGTGATCTTCATCATCCTATCCAATCCAATCCAATAGGTCTATCCTATCTTGTTGTATCAGTCCCATCTTTTTATCCACTTATCCTATCATCTTATCATCCTTTATCCATTGTTTTCCTTTGGTCTTGTCAAACTACATTGCCCCTCAAGGCCACATAGGCAAGTCGCATCATTTGATCCGCCTCAGTTCCATCATCGCATCTTCATTGTCCATACTTTGTTTCTTTTATCATCTATCATCTGCCTTTTTCTCCTTTTGTCCATCCCATCTTTACCATCCATCAAGGTCTTCCATCTTGGTCACCATCCACCTTCAATCAACTACCAGGGCTCACAAGGCCACTGCAGGGCAAGGCTAATCTTTGATCGCCCTCAAGCCCCTAGGTCTTTAGAGTGTGTCACCCCATGTATTGCCTTTCCTTGTGTCGTACATCAAGCTATGCCCTTATCTAGCTAGTTCTTAACAAATGAGACCCACTTATATTAGGAGATCTAATCGATTTTTCGCATCCCACGTCATAACGATCTTTTAGTTTCATATCCATCATCTTTGGTCTCAACATGATGCATCCTTCCTAATAGACCTCATCAATCCCATCCATCCCCTTGATCCTATAGCAATGGACATTTGAAATTGATTGTAATATTTTGATACTTTTGGATTTTGTTTATCATTTGAGCTCCCTATCATCACTTGTCAAAGCCGCCGTGATCCATCATATTATGGTGTGTTTTGATTGGTCAACATAGGGGCATATCTTGCTCTTTTGTTTGATTGTGTCTTCTTGGTTGTCCCATGTAGTACCCACCAAAATCCCCGAGGTCTTGTGTTATGCTGGGGCATCCTTTTATGCTTGTGGTTATCTCAATACTTGGTCCGACCAAGGTCTTTGTGACTTTGGGGTGTTGGGATAGCCTTCTTGTCTATTGTGTTTGTTTTATGCATTAGACACTAATTCGCCTTGGTTCTTCATACCCTGGTGTCTTGTGTCTTATTCTATAGCAAAAATCAGTGCTCCGAAGATGGCAAATTGCATTAGGATTGCATTTCATTTTCTATTCTATCGTCTTGCATGTATCCCCCAATCCATTCATCCTTCATCCTTATCTCACATCACTATCCAATCCCCATCCATTCCATTTAGCCTGAATCACCTAATCATATCCTTAGTCTTGTTCTCGGTCTTGTTACAAGCGTGGATCCAATCATCCTCATCATCATCCCATTTTATCCTTCCATATCCCTTTGGTGTTGTTTTGGGATGTATCCTTCCCTCATCAACAACACTTTCATCATCATCATCGGGAGGTACTCTTCCCTATCCTTTAGTGGTGTTTTGGGATGTATCCTTCCCTCATCAATGCCACTTATTGGGATGTATCCTTCCCTATCCCCATTGACAACACTCCATCCCTCCTCAACCCCTTTTGACTTGTACCTTCACTGGGGCAACATCGTCTTCATCTTTGTATCCATTTGTGCTTCCCCAGCTCCTGTCATCTTTTCATCCTTTCATATCCATCCCTTTACATCCTCTTCCTTATCTCCCATTTCTTTATCTCATCCATTTCAAGAGCACATCCGTGTTCTCTTGAACCCACATGTCCTCTTGAGGGGGCATCCTCAATCCCTACTCTTCATCTTCACCCCCATCATCTTTCTTCCTAGTCATCCCTTGGATGACTGGGGCATCTTTTCCAATCTAACCATCTCCTTCTGGGTTCTATATTTTAATTAAAAGCGGGGCGCTGCGTAAAATGGGGGCATCCTCAATCCCTACTCTTCATCTTCACCCCCATCATCTTTCTTCCTAGTCATCCCTTGGATGACTGGGGCATCTTTTCTAATCTAACCATCTCCTTCTAGGTTCTATATTTTAATATTCTTTGAAATGATGCTACTTCGTAACACAATCTCAAAGAGGGGCAAAATGTAGACATCTAAATTTAATCACTCCCATATGATTAAATTTACTCCCTTTTCGTCTATCATATTAAATATTAATTTAATAAATTAATATTACTCCTTTTGTCTCACATTGGTAAAGTATTTAATTTAATAATTAAATTCTTTTTCACCTTTTTCCTCTCTAAATTAAATAAATACACTAATTTATTTAATTTAGTCATTTTTACCCTTTTGATTTTAAATCAATTTAAAATTCTTCATTTTCTCTCTCCTTGTCACATCCTCCATAATCTTGCCCTAATTTGAATTAATTTAATTAATTCATGATTATGATGTGCATCCTCATAATCAAAGATTAATGTCACATCCTCCTACATTTGCCACTTGCCTCTAATCTTCCATTAATTAGTCTAATCCAATATTTGCACAACCTTAACCAAGGTCATTAGCCAAATTTAGCACCACTTTTTAGCCAACCTTTGCATTTACCTTCTTTTAGCATTGACCCCCTTTCCCATGTGAATTTTTAATTCACATTTATGTATCCTAGATTCCCCTCTTTTATATGTGAATTTTTAATTCATATTCTATCCTTCCAAGGCTTCTAGAACCTTGGACTTGTCACAATCTCCACATGTGACCAAGTCCCACCTTTTTGGAGCCCACCTTTTATCTTTTAGATTTTCCTAAGAATGTGAATTTTTAATTCACACTTATATCCCCAACCACCTTTCCTTTTCCCATGTAGATTTTTGAGGAATTCCAAAATTCTTCAAATGTCCCTTTCACTCCCACTTGGGGACAAGGAACCCTTTGAGGAAATCTTCTCACTCCCCAAGGTGCTTGTCCTTCCTCCACCTCATGTACCTTTTTGACACCTCACTTACACCTCATCTTCTCTTGGCCACTTCACCATCCACATGTCAAGATGTGAGGGCTTGTGGGTTCTTAACCCACCATAGCCCTTCATCTTAACCTTATTGGATGCATCTCAACCGTTGAATTCTCTAGAGAATTCAAATTCTCCTATAAATACCCCCTCCTCAAGGGCATTTTCAACACTTTTGATTTTCATAACTACATGCTGCCAATTTGCATTCACAATCATCCACTATCATCTAGCCATCCATCTTAATCATTTTGCATAAGTTGATATTGCATTTAGTCACTTAAGAAATCATCTAAGGAGCACACAAATCATCCCAAGCAAGGGCCAATCAAAGAGTCATCAACAGCAAGGAAGGTGAAATCATTTGCATCTTGTTTTATCCATTTTCCTTCTTGTTTTATCACTCTTTAGGCTAATCTTGAAGTGTCCTTAGTCTTTTATCATTCGCATTTTTAGTTATTTTGCACATTAGAGTAGGGTAAAATTCCAAGGATCACAGTTTCAATCATGTGGAGACCAACTTTATTTGGCTTAGGGATTCTTATTCTTGGGTTATCTCTAATGTGTATGCTCCTAACCTAAAGAGAACTAGGAAAAAGTTATGGGATGATCTTGGGAGTCTAAGGATGAATTTTTTGGATTTCCCCTGGCTTGTAATGAGAGATTTCAACACTCCTTTGTGTGACAATGAGAAAGTGGGGGGGTATCAAGCCAATCTAGAGAGCCAGCTTGATTTAAGAATGTTTATTGATGGCAATGCTCTTATTGATGTTAAGTTGACATGAGCTAATTTTACTTGGTCCAATAGGCAATGTTGGTGTGGATAATATTCAAGTTAGATTGGATAGAGCTTTAACCTCTGCTTCTTGGTTTGTGGACTTTTCTTGTTCCTTGTCCTCTATTACGAGATGTGGGTCTGACCACTTCCCTATCTCCTTTATTGCTGATAGGCTTGGGGCTAAGAAAATATTTCCTTTCTAGTTTGAAGCCATATGGTTAATGGATCCAAGGTTTATGGATTGTATCAAAAATTAGTGGCAATTCAACATAGATGGTTGTGTGATGTTCAGAGTTGCCAAGAAGCTAACTTTTGTTAAAAGGAATCTCAAGAAATGGAATAAAGAGTCATTTGGTCATATTTTTTATTCTAAAAGTTATGTTCTTAATAATTTGGATGATATCCAACATTCCATCCAATCGAAGGGATTATTGGAGGATTTATAGCTACTCGAGGATGGCCTTCTCACGTAATTGCATGATATTATTGCCATGGAGGAAGATTTTTGGAGGTAGAGGTCTCGTACTATTTTGTTGAAATCTAGGGAATTTAATTCTAAGTTCTTTCATCTCATTTCCCTTAGGCATAAGTCATCTAATAGAATATCCTTGATTATGGTTGATGGTTTGTTGTTGGAGGATGAGGTTGATATTAGAAGAGTGGCTGCTAGTTTCTTTGAGCAACTCTTGAAGGATGATCTGGTCTGGGACCAAAGTTGTGTGGATGCCTCTCTAGAAGTTATTCCTAAAGTTGTATCAAAGAATCTGAACAAGGAGCTTACGACTATTCCTTTAGCCCTAGAAGTTAAGGATCCCTTTTGAAGGTAACAAGGCCCCTAGGCCTGATGGTTTTTCTTTTCTGTTTTTCTAGTTGTGTTGGGAGATTGTTTCTGACGATGTGATTAATGCTACTAAGGAGTTCTTTGGCTCCAGAAGTCTTTTCAAAGAACTGAATCTAACTTTCTTTGTGTTGATTCCCAAATCTACTGAAGCCAAGAGCTTTGGTGAGTATCGCCTGATCAGCCTCTGTAATTCTATTTATAAAATCTTTTCAAAAGTGCTTGCTACTAGACTACAAAAATGCTTGTTGAGTCTGATCTCTAAGCATCATAGTGGTTTTGTTAAGGGTCATCAGATTCTTGATTCTATTATTACTATTCATGAGCTTTCTCATTCCATTAATGTTTCTAAGAAATTGGGTTTCTTCCTAAAGTTGGACCTACTTAAATCTTATGACAGGGTGAGATGGATATTTCTTTTGAATGTTTTGGACCGTTTTGGTTTCTGTAAGAAGTTTCTTCAGTTTGTTGAACAACTTATTTCTACTCCTTCATTTTTTGTTTTGGTGAATGGTTCTCCTTCTCCCTTCTTCTGGAGTTTGTGTGGGCTGAGGCAGGGAGACCCTATCTCGCTGCTTCTCTTCATTTTGATGGCAGAGGCTCTTGGCATAAATATCCAGAAGGCACTTCATGTTTTTGTTCTGAGGGGTCTTTCTCCTTCTTCCAGATGTGATCCGATTACACATCAACAATTCGTTGATGACAATATTATGATGGGTGATTCCTTTTTTAGGGAAGTTAGAGCTGTTAAGAGGTTGTTGGTTGACTACGAGAAGGATTTTGGTCAGAGGATCAATCTTCCTAAGAGTCAAATTTTCTTCCTTAACACTCCTAAATCTTTACAGCTAAAGCTTGCTAGAATCTTGTCTTGTAATAGAGGTGAGCTCCTATCTTCTTATCTGGGGCTCCCCTTGTGTATCTCCAAGATCTTGGATTCCTTCTGGTTGGGTCTACTAGATTAATTTAGCAAGAAATTGATGGGTTGGAAAGGTGTGCTCCTCAGTCAGGAGGGTAAGATTTAGCTTATTTCTTCCACTCTCCAAAATTTTCCTTCATATGCAATGAGTCTTTTCAGGATTTCTGCCAAGTTTGAATAACAAATGGAATAGATAATGAGAAGATTCCTTTGGTTGGGTGTTGAGACCAAAGCCAAAATTCCTCTAGTGGCTTGGGATTTGGTGTGTAGACTGAAGAAGTGGTGAAGTCTTGGTATCAAAAATTTAAAATCTTTCAATAAGGCTCTTTTGTCAAAAAATGTTTGGAGGCTCCTGAATGGGGATGTTAGGTGGGCCTCTTTAGCGAGTAATAAGTATCTATATGGCTTGGAGAGATCTTGGAATCTGTTGACTTCAAAGGATATTCCCTCCAGTTCATGTTTTTGGAGGAATATAATTCTTTGCAGGGATTTGATTGCTAAGGGTGTTAAATGGTTGTTGGGTAATGGTACAAGTATTCCTTTTTGAGAAGATGTTTGGTGTGGTGTTAGTCCTTTAATTAGTCTTCCTTGGCCCCCCCCTATTGTCCCCTTATGCAAACACCTTTTTGGGACTAAGGTGGCTGATTACTTTGAAGATGGGGAGTGAAAAATTTTCTAGGATTGGGACCTGTCTTTAAAGGTTCTGAAGGATTTCTTGTGCAAGATTCAGATCCCCTCTTTTCCTAGACTGGATAGAGCCATTTGGGCCACCTGTGCTAGTGGAAATTTTTTAGTGGCCTCTACTCTCATGAGCTCAATGGAAGTGCCTGCCTCTATTTATTTTTGGGGGATTTTATGGAATAAGAAGTTGATTCCTAAAGTGAATGTCTTCTTTTGGCTGCTTATGCAAGGTAAATTTTTAATGTAGGATAACCTTTACAAGAGAGGGTTTGTGATTCCTAATGGATGTGTTCTTTGTGAAGCTGATGGTGAGAGTGCTTTCCATATTCTTCTCTGGTGTGATTATTCTTTTTCCATTTGGAGTAAATTTCTTAGTTTTTGGAATATTGGTTGGGTCTTTCCAAGATTCTCTTGATAAGTTCTTTGATCAGTGGATTTTCCCTTCCTCATCTCTCTTGTTCTTCATTGGATGTGGGACCTTATGGCCCTGCATATTTCTTAGGGGTTATGGAAAGAACGAAATAACAAGATCTTTTGTGATTCTAAACTTAAGGTTGATAGTCTTTTTGTCAAAGTCTGGCGGGCAATTTTGGAAAACTTCGCTTTAATAAACTCTGATTTTGCTCAGTGTGTCTCTTTTTCTTTCCTTTTTGGTTATGATCTCCTAGTGACTTCTAACTAGAAGATTACTTCAATTCCTATTTTGAATTATAAATCCAACTCAATTTCTAGAATGAACACTAAATGGCAACCTCCTCCCTTTGGATGGGTTAAAGTTAACTTTGATGGGGCAGTGAAGGGGAATCACGAGCCTGCAGGATGTGGGAGGGTGTTAAGAAATGATGTTGGAAAACTCCTTGGCATGGTGGCACTCCCATTGAGAATACAGACCAATCACTGCAAGGAGGTCGAGGTTGTGTTCATAAGTGTCAGATATGCAATCAGTAAAGGTTACTCCAAATTATGGGTTGAAGGCGATTCTTTAAACATAATTAACTATCTGAGTGGCACTCATCCTCAAAGTTGGAATGTCGATCAACTCATTAAAGAAACTATAATCATGTTGTGATCTTGTGAAGAGACTCGCATCTCTCACATTTACCGAGAAGGAAACTTATTGGCAGATTTTTTTGCCAATAAGGCTACTAGTTTAAATGATTTTTCGTTCGTGGGAGGAGGGATCGATCCTTCCTGAGAAAGCTAGGAGTTTATTGAGTAATGATGGCATGGGTTGAGACAATGTGACATTTATGGTCTAGTACCTTCTTCCATTTCGCACACTTTGTGGGTGTCTTCTTGCTCTCTGGTCTTCAGTTGAGTTTTTTTGCAAGGGTTTGCTTGTTCTGGTGTTGTTTGCCATGGGTGGTGATAGAAGAATAATCAAGCCGCATTCCTATAGGGGCATTAGGAAAAAGAAGAATCTTTGGAATATTCCACACCATGGTAATTTCACTCCATTCTTAGAGAGACTGCACGGGCATGACCCCAATGCCTCGACGCAATTTGTGTCTTTCTAGCATAACCTCAAGTTCAAGGTAAAAAGCCTAGAAGTGGAGGTGAATGAGGAATTGGTTGCTACTGTTACTAGGATGCTGACGGTTGGCCACAAGTTTTTCAAGATAAAAAGAGTAATGAGGAGGCGATGGCCCAGTTTTTTAAAGATGATGAGCGAAAGAAGTTAGTTAAATTGGAAAGTTGGGGCTATGAAATAAAATCCCTCAAGAAAATTTGGGTGAGTGTTGCTGAGGTGTTTATGCACTATGTGACTCTAGAGGGGAGGTTTACTATTATTCTTAGTCACCATTTCACTGTTCTCAATCATTTTAGACATGGTTTTTTCATTTCTTTTCATTTTTTCTTGTTATTGTCTTTAGAGGTCTCTGTTTATGCTCACTTGAAGAATAGGAGGGCTCCCATCCTCCATAAAGGTATTATTTTATTAATTATGGATCAAGTTAAGTCTCTTCTCCTGCTCCTACCATTAAGGGTAAGGAGAGGACTTTGGGTGATGTTTCTGGGTCGTCAGGCTCGAAGTCCACTTCGGATGAGGAGGAATGGAATGAAGAGGAGGAGGATGTGTCTCTGGCAGTTGTGACTACATCTTTGAAGAAGAGGAAGTTGGGTGGTTCTAAGAGTAACAGGGCAACTAAGCAGCTTATCCTTTTTGAAAGTGAGGACACAAAAGTGGGCTTGGATGATTCCCCTCCCAAGACCGTGGAGGTGGTTGTTGGTAATGATGTTGGTGGTGTCCTTGAGGTGGGGTCACAGGATAATGTTTTGGGTTTGGATGACAAGCCGTGAAGGTTGTCGAAGCGTATTGCTAACCTGAAGAACAAGGCCTCAGATGTGCTAGCTAAGGACCCCAATGTTTCTAGTAATGGCAAGGATTTTGGCGATAAGATGGTGACCATTGAGGATTCCCCGATGCAGGATTTACCCAATGTGGAGCAGGAAAAGGAGTTAAGGGGTCTTGATGAGGAGGATGCGAAGAAGAAAAAAGATAAACAGGAGCCTTTGAAGGTAAATCCTCTCTCTGAGGACCTTTCTTACCTTGATGATGACTCTACCTCCATGTTTGATTTGCTAGAAATGGCCAGGGTTGGGGCTACTAGAACTTTTAAGCTAGCTAAGTGGATTCTTCAACAATTCAATAAGATTAATATTAAAATTAGAGGTTTGAAGGAGAATCTCAAGAATGTTCTGAAGGGTTTGGTGTCAGGCATTCTTATTGACAGAATGGTGGAACTTGAAGGTTCCTATCATGATTTCAAATCTTTGTGTGAAAATAGGTTGGTTGCTCTTTAATCCAAAATTTTGGGTATGAATGTGGATATCAAAAAACTTTTATAAGCGTGTCATATCTCTGTGAAGAACAACGCAGATTCCTTGGAAGTCCTTTTCAAAAAAATAAGTGAGCTTGGGGAGGATCAAGTTTATTTCTCTGAACTTATGGGGAAAGAGCACTCGGTTAAGGGAAAAGGTAAAAAAGGTGCTAAAGATTATGACAAAGGACCTATTGTTAGAGGGTTGGCCGATTGGAAGAGATCCCTTGATGCTGAGAAGAAGGAGTTGTTGGATATGATTGAAAGGCATAGAAGCCAATAGATTGAGGTGGCCAACACTTTGAGTAGTTTGAATTAGTGTCTGGTCTTCTTCTTAGTTTCTTTTTGTTTCCTGTTGGGTGTATGTTTCTTTTATGTTGTTTTGTTGTTTTGAGGTTGTTGGGTGCTATTGTTATTTTATTGTCTTATCTTTAGACTAGCACCCGTTTTGTTTTGTTTGTTGGCTGATGGGTTGTTGTTGGTGACTTTATGAAAATCCTGTTTAGTAGCATTTTGCATCTTTTGTTGTAAAGGGTTTTGGGTCCCTTCAAAACCTGTTTTTCCCATGTAATCAAAACATACATGTTTTGTATGACCTTTCCTATTACAATGAGAACACTGAATACTTTGCATTCCTTTATCAAATTTTCTTGAACTCGTAACACCATTTCCTTTACCTATGACATATCCAAGACCTTCATATTTTGGTATCATAACTAACTCAATTGGCTCTTTGATTCCTTGCTCATGCTTTCCTAATCCTTATCCTTTTTATCCCATTCTTTTCATTATTTGCAAACCAACATTATTTTCAAAAAATCTCATCTTATTCTCATCACATTTTACAAGATTTGTAGATTCAAACTCATTATTATCATCATCCTTACATTCTTTATCACAAACTACTTTAGGTTTATCACACAAACCAACTGATTTATCAATGGAACAACACAAGTCTACTGTACCACATGAAACATCAAACATCATCATCCTTACATTCTTCTTCTAACCTTTTTATCTTTTCTTCTAAATCATCATTCTTCTTTTGAACTTCATCAAACAACTTTAATTTTTCTTCTAGTTCTTTATTTTTCCTTGAACTTTCTCTAACTCGTTTTTAATATTATCAATTTCACATAGATATTCATATCCTCTTTTTCCTATCTCTTTTAAGTTTGCTATCAATTTTGAATTGCATTCTTTAACATTCATCAATTCTTCCTCCAAATTATTTTTTTCCTTCTTAACACATTTACCAACTTTTCCCATTAAAACAAAATATTTTAAACTCACCTTACCTTTACTTTCACTGTGACTCTCCTACAATAAATTGTATCTCCTTCCTTTGATTATTGATTTGGAAACTTCGTATGCCTACGCTCTCCTTTGGCTACGATGTACTTGACCTTTACCTTCCTTTTGATATGATTTTTTCCTTATTCAAAACATCTTTTTGAATTGCAAGCTACAATCTTCAACAATACATCACCTCTTGGTGATCTTCCATAATCTCCTATGAATTTACATATGTTCCTTTCACATATGTTCATTAGATCACTCTCTTTATAAATAAAGGATTTCGTGAAAAATAGCAATCAACTTTGCAATTCTATCAATCTCTTTATACATTTTATTATTTAATTAATTATATCATTTCCTAGACTAAAGTTATTCCAATTAATTAAATAATTGAATTATTTAATTAATCCCATCAAAATCCCCCATTCTCCTAATCCCAATTGAGTTAATTAATGCATAATTAATTAACTTACTAACCCTTATCATCCCATCCTCCAACTTTTAACTCCACCCAAATTAATAAACCCTTGGTTTATTGACTCAACCTACTTCATTAAGCTAATTAATCTTGATTAATTACTATAACACCATGTCTAATCATCATTACTATTATTTTCCCAATTTTAAATTCATGCACATCTCTCCAACCTTGCCTTATTAATTTGAGAAATCTCACCTACCCCCACTATCTTACACCTAGCCTCCAAAATTAAATGACTTGTCTCTCCAAGGTGTGCTCCAAAATTAAATGAATTGAAGTGATGAGGTGTGAGCACACCTCATCACTTCTCCCACACTCCATTGTGACACTTGTTACAATGCCAACAAGCCACACCTTCTTGATCAACACCTCACTCTCAATCAATCTCAACCCTCCATTAAACAATAAATACTAGCCCTCCATTTCTCCCCTCCAATTTCTATAAATTGGAGCCCTTTTCCCTTATTTGAACATATTGAGAATTCATAGCCATATTATGTTGGTGTTGTGAGCAATCCACATTCCAACTTGTGAGCAAATATTCAAGACTTGGGTGCATCTTGAGCTCAATCCTTGAGGGCTATTAAAATTATAATTCATGTTATGCATTTGAGTTTGTTTCATACTAAACTAATTTAAAGCCTAAGGGATAGGACACATACTAGGTCACTTGTGTCCTCTTACGGCTGGTACTTGTGGACCCTCTCTGAGCAATGCAAATGATGAGGAACTTCTTCCATTCCTCAACGCTGCCACCTAAGCTCCTCTCCACTAATTGCAAGGTTGAAATGACTTTTTGGGCCCCCCCAATGCCTATTTATAGGCATTTTAACAATTTCTTCTATACTAGACGCATCAAAAGTCCTATATCATCTTCATTTATGAGCTTGTTTCTTTGTTTCTCTTGATTTTTGCTAAATCCCTCTTCCACATCACCCTCTATCAACCCTAATTTCTTCTATACTAGATGCATCAAAATTCCTATACTAGATGCATCAAAAGTCCTATAACATCTTCATTTATGAGCTTGTTTCTTTGTTTCTCCTTATCATTTTTGTTAAATCTCTCTTCCACATCACCCTCTATCATTCTAACCCACCTTTTTTGAGATGCAAACATAAAAAAAAAATCAAAATCTTTTTCTAGTCCACCTCTCGTGGGGGCATCACCTCATAATTAACCTTCCAATCTGCCAGGGAAAAAAATTTAAACTTCTTTGACACAACATCACTATATATACTATGTCAAAGAGGGGTGAAATGTAGTCATCCTAAATCTGACATTATTTCTTCTTAATTAATTAAATATTATTGTTTAATTAATTCACCCATTCTCAACCTTTAGTTAATTAAATATTTATTATTTAATTAACTATTCCATATTCTTCTTATAATTAATTAAACATTTTATTAGTTAATTAATTATATCATTTCCTAGATGAAAGTTCTTCCAATTAATTAAATAATTGACTTATTTAATTGATCCCATCAAAATCCCCCATTTTCTAATCCCAATTGAGTTAATTATTGCATAATTAATTAGTGTACTAACCCTTATTATCTCATCCTCCAACTGTTAACTCCACCCAAGTTAATAAATCTTTGGTTTATTGACTCAACCTACCCCATTAAGCTAATTAATCTTTGATTAATTACTCTAACCCACATGTCTAATCATCATTACCATTATTTCCCCAATTTTAAATTCATGCACATCTCCCCAACCTTGTCTCATTAATATGAGAAATCTCACCTACCCCCACTATCTTACACCTACCCTCCAAAATTAAATGACTTGTCTCTCCAAGGTGTGCTCACACATGTGTGAGTACACTTCATCACTTCTCCCACACTCCATTGTGACACTTTTCACAATGCTAACAAGCCACACCACCTTGATCCACACCTCACTCTCTCAATCAATCTCAACCCTCCATTAAACAATCAATCCTAGCCCTCCATTTCTTCCCTCCAATTTCTATAAATTGGAGCTTTTTTCCCTCATTTGTACATCTTGAGAATTCATAGCCATATTATGCTAGTGTTGTGAGTAATCCACATTCCAACTTGTGAGAAAATCTTCAAGACTTGGGAGTATCTTGAGCTCAATCCTTGAGAGTTATTTAAGGTACAATTCATGTTATGCATTTGAGTTTATTTCATTTGTGTTGGTATGCCTTTGATGTCATTTTAACCCCCTTCTACACTTAGGGTTTGGGTGGAGCCCATAGACCACTAGGGTTAAGGCTTGTGGCATGCAGAGCAAAAACACTTTTTCATTTTCTTGCCATGGGAGGCCCTTGGAAGTCTCAAGGATGATTGAGAGACTCCTCAAAGTCTAGTAGATGTCTTAAACGTCTCAAGCCATCCCCAAACTAGGGGGATCTCTTTGAAATTCCCCCTCCTTGAGAGGGATGTCCCAAAAACATCCTTGAGACTTGATTGGTAATGGTGGGATGGCAGGGTGCATCCCTTCCAATTCCTTGCATCTTGTGGACATCCTCGTCCTAGAAACATGGAGATTTATTGTTGGGGGGAGGCTAATGTGTCTCTATGGAACACTGGAAAATCATGAAATTTGAAGGGCACGATGGACTTCTTCAATTATTTGTGAAAATAATTGGACACATAATGGTTGTAGCTAGGGAATGGGTAGAATCCATAAGAGTTTTTATTTTAATTTTTCAAAATTTTATGGATATTTAAATCTACAAAATCTTAGTATGTTCATATAAAAATTAGAGTTCAAAAATTTGATTGATAGCTTTTTTTAAGAATGGAAACTCCATTTGAAAAATACCTTGGCCTCAATTTCTACACTTGGAAAGTAAAAATCTAGATGTAATTGATGAACATGAACTTGTGGGGAATAATAAATAAGAATGAGATTTCACCTAGAAATCCAAAGAAATTACTAGAATGACAAAAAGAGAAGGTAAATCACAAAGTTATTGATTTTAAAGCCATTGTTGAATTTTTTCTCTCAAAATTTGAGTGTTATCATGTAGATATGGAAAAATCATCCAAGGAAATCTAGGATATTCTAAATAAACAATTTGAGAAAAAATAGTTGATGCAAAATTCTCTTGAATTTTCAACCATCTAGATTCAAGATCGTTGATGGAGTCCCTATGTCTAGCCACAAACAATTTGAGATCTCTCATTAATCAACTAGAAGAAGTTAATGATCTAGTAGATGATGAGGATGTCAAAGCCATTTTGTTAAATAGTTTGTGTTTTAAATTCAATAATACCAATATCTCTCTTAGTCAAATGCCTTCTCGAACTCTGGAAGATTGATTTCATCTCTCTTAACTAAAGAAAATATAACAATTATAGTAGATATAGAAGATGATCTTCAACTTGAAATGGCATTATATGTTTATTGTAGAAGATTAGATAAAAAAATGAAAGATTGGATCTTCTTCTTGTGTTGTACCCAAATTTTATTGTATTACATGGTACTCCTTTATTGTCAAAAATCAATTGCCATTTGTGTGTTGAGTCAAGTCCCTATGTGCAATTAGTTCCCAGGCAAGTGACAAAATTGTCATGTCAGTCTAAAATTTTGAATTTTCAAAATGCCAAGTTTAATTTTAGTTATTTATTTTTAACTAGAAATAACTATTAATTAATATTTTATAAAAAAGGAGACTATAAACTTTAATTTTATCAAAGTAAATAATAAGTTTATTATTTAATTTTAGTTGCAAAGGAATAAAGAAAATCAGACACCTAACTAAAGTATGAAATGGGGATCAACAAGAAGGTGGTATAGACAATCAAAATGATAAATTATCCAAATGAATCATGGATCTTCCAAGTTGCACCATACAAGAATTAAATATTCAATGCATTTTTCTTTATTGAGTTGTTATTTCTAAAGTTTGACTAAAGGAACCACACATAATAAGAGGTAGAAACTTGGTGCACTTTATAGAGAGACTTGTCATTTTCAAATGAAAATATTTAGTTAATAAAGAGGATTCAATGTCTAGTTTTAGTGCTTAAATATATAAAAAAAATAAAAAGATTGCACTAATATATTATGTTAGAAGAAAGAACTGAAAGCTTATATGTGAAGTCATCTTCCATTTAGGATTTACAATGAAATATTTTCAAAGTTGCAGTAGTTGTAGAGAGAATATTAGCTCCATCTCTTTAATTTTTTCAAAATTCTATATTTGCTTACAAAATCAAAGAGAGATCAATGGGGTTCTTCATGGAAAATTTTATAAAGTAGAGTCTTGGATTTGAATTACCAAGATTGATAAATTGTTGTGTTACATGGGGACGTGTCCCCACCCTTGAACCCTACGTCCCTATCCCTTGACCCGTTTTAGGGACAACGAGATGTTAGGGGATATCCCCCTGCAGTCCCCCCCAATTATGAAAACTCAAGAAATATTTTAGATCACATCCCCTATTCGAGAATGACTATAAAAATTTAAGGGGACACCTAGCCATCCCCAAGATGGTTGAGGATGTCTCAGACGTCCCTCAACCATCTTAGGGATGGCTAGGCATCCTCGTGGTGTCCAAGGAATGAAACAAGCAACAAGCCATTATACACCCTAAAATTGCAAATCATTGATTCATTGCCAAATATGAAACAAGCAACAAGCCGTTATTTGCAAAGTTAAACAAGTATGCCTAGTCGTTGGAGGTTTTTTGTTTGTTCAAGCTCAGTATTGTAGGGATATAGATGGAGTTTTTTCTTGCTCAAGGTGTAGATTTGAAGCTTGATTTCAATAGCAGTATGAAGGTATGCAATTTGCTCCCTTTTTTAGTTTTTTAGCTTGTTATGGTTAGATAGGGTTTATAATTTTGTAAGTTTTAACTAGTTTTTATTTTAAACTCTTAAAAAATGTTTTGGTTTTAGAATTTCAACTTGTTATCTCAAAAAAACACTACAAAATGAGCACCAACAATAATGACAGTGATAACAATTACAATATGAATGAGGGCAATGAAGAAAATGAAGTTGAACCAAATAGAATATCAGTGGAGTTAGATACTTCTTCTCATTGTGAAAATCCAAACACAGGTTCTATTGGAACTCCAAAAGACCGTTTTGCATGCCCTACACCCTCTCTTCAAAAGTTTGCAAAAGGCCCTTTCAACCCCAAAAAACCATTGCTTCAATCTGTCACCAATTTAATTGTCAATAAGGGTAAAAATGCAAGGAGCAACAAGCATTGGAAATATCATATTTGCAATATTGATTACCATGGGAGTTATATTAGGGTTAAAAACCATCTATTGGGTGAGAGTGGACATGGGGTTAGAGTTTGTGAAGATATAACATTGGAATAGTAGGTTGAAATGGAAAAATTGGTTGGAGTGAGTGAGGACAAAATCATTGGTACTACTCAATAAGAAATAGGCATCTATTGATTTGCATGACTATTCCAATGTATTAGATGGAGAGATTTTTGAAAAAGGGAAGAGGAAGGTAGGTGAAAAAATATAGTAATAGGGTTAATAAACATGCAAAGATGTGAGCAAGTCGATGATTCAATGGCCAAATTCTTTTATGCTCATGCTATTCCATTTCATTTGGAAAGGTCACCTTATTTCAAAGCTATGTTTTAAGAGATGCACAGGAATTTGGAACCTCTTATGCTCCCCTTGGAGAACATAGATTATGTACCTTCCCCCTTGAAAAATAATACTCAAAGGTGAACATGTTGATGAAGAAGATGAGACAAACATGGATTAGGATTGGTTGTTCCATTTTCATGGATGGGTGGAATAATATTTGACATCGACCACTCATAATATTATTGTTACATGCCCTACTAGTTCATACTTTCTTAGAGCTATTGATTGTTCTGGGAAATTTAAGGATGCTAATTGCCAGCTTTCCATTTTGAAGGAGTCCATAGAGGAGGTTGGGTCTTCTAATGTTGTGCAAGTTGTGGTAGATTCAACTCAATTTTGTAAGCTAGTTGTTTGATGGTTGAGAGCGCTTACAAACACATTTTTTTGACTCCATGTTGCATACATGCTTTGAATAATGCTTTGAAAGACATTGGAAAAATATATTAGGTGAAGGTAGCAGTGGTCGAAGATAGAGACATACAAATGTTTGTATATAACCATCACACTTCACTTGCACTATTTTGATCTTATTCAAAGAAAGAATTCCTCAAACTAGTTGAGACTAGATATGCTAGCTATTTTATTTTTTTGGAGAGGATTTTGGAGGTGGAAGATTCTCTACAATCTATGGCGGTTTGTGGAGAGTGGAAAAAGTGACCTCAATCAAAGATAGAAGGGAAGGTGGTGAGAGAAAGGGTGCTTAATGACGCTTGGTGGTCCAATATTAGGTAAGAAAAAATGCTTATGTACTTTGTTTTACTTTTTATTTTTTAATATTTTATTTTAAAATTTTAATTTTCATTATTAATAGTGTTCATGTCATAATTAAATAAACTTTAATTTAAAAAAAAATTAAATGTTTCTTGCAGATACATTTTCTCTATCATATCACCTATTATGGGGGTAATTAGGTATGTAGATACAAACTATCCTAGCCTTGGAGAGATTTATGAGACTTTTGATAGCATGCTTGATCAAATGAAGCAAGCAATTCGTGACAAGGATCTTAGATTGCAATTCTATTAGGAGCATATTAGGCCTATTGTCACAAAGAGGTGGAACATAGTGAACACCCCTCTTCATATGGCTACCTATGCTCTTAATCGGAAATGGTATGCACCTAGACCTAGTCAAATACTTCCTTCTGAGGACGATGAAGTAATGGAGGGGTTTATGATAGCCCTTTGTAAATGTATAGCATTGAGGAGGCAACCATACTTCAAGAGCAGTGGCTTCAATTTTACGATATTTAGGGTCCTACGTTCAACAAACTAGAGGCTAGGATGGATAGGGCCATTATTACACAAAAATACCCCATTGAATGGTGGAAATTTCATGGGAAGGACACACCAGAATTGAAGCAACTTGCTATTCGTTTACTCTCACAAATTTATAGTTCCTCTGTCGCAGAGAGGAATTGGTCCACCCATGGCTTCATCCACTCAATTAAGATGAATAGGCTTACCTCGAAACAAACAAAAAAAATAGTTACAATTCACAGTGCCTTGAGACTTCAAGATTGACAAACTATTGAGTATCGACAGACTCCAAAAACACATTGGGATGTTGATCTTGAAGATGTTAGGAAAATTGATGACGAGGAGGTGCAACTAGGAATTTTTGGTCTTCCTTTGGATGACCCACTTCTGGCAGAGAGTGTCAGTGACACATATAGTTCTTTTGATATTGATAGCCCGAATGAGGCATAGTCTCATAGATTGTTGTATTTTGAAGTTTGAGACTTTGAGTTACTTAATTTTAATATTAAAACTTGAACAAGAAAATGCTTTTATATTTAATACTTTTGTCATGAATATCATGATTAAAGTATAAACTTATTGCTATAAATTTTTATACTTTATAGTTTATGCTATTGTTATACTACTGTTATATTGTTGTTATGCTACTGTTATACTATTGTTATACGACTGTTATCATAATTTATGCACATATTGATATTGTTGCTATGATGTTATCAGTTATTGTCATTGGCATATTTGATATTTGATATTTCTCTCTTCCTCTCTCTATATAATATATTTTTTTAAACTCATATATATATATATATATATTGAAAAAT
>VDFB02257937.1:0-14171 GCA_007258455.2 Sequoia sempervirens | reverse complement strand
CCCATTGTATCATTCCGTTCCTTTTTAATCTTATTCTTTTCATTCATTCCATTAGTGTCATCTGAGCCTTTCACCAAGATTTTTGTTTTCACATCTTCAATAAATCCATTCCCACAATTAGTAGATGCATGCACTTCAGTGTTGGCTGGTCCACAAGGTGTGTGGTCAACTATCTCATCCATAACCATGACTTGAGCCTCCAATGAGCTTTCCAAAAGAGGTGACTCATGATCCCCATGATGCAAACTGTGTACAAACAGAAATCTTTGAATCATTCCTCTTGTCAAGTCCATGCAAATCCGAGTGCTCCTCTTTCTTGACCATCATAAGAGGCCCTTCTCTTAAATCTTGAGAACCACTATCATCCTCATGCGTTATGGCTGCTATCTCATGATCATGTAAAGGTAACGGACTGCTATTGCAAAACAGAAAATCAGATCCCACCTCATGTCTTTGTGTAGTGTTTTCAAGGTCCCCAAGCACTTCTTCCTTCATTGTCTTATGCTCTATGTGAAGTGCTGATCTAGTGGACGTGTCCCATTGAAAATCAAGTGTATCCGTTGTCATAGTTTCTTGTCAAGAATTGAAACTAGTGAAGGACCAGATGCACATGGGGAAGAATTACCCGGTACACATTTGTTCTGCATTACTGTGGTATCGGAAGAACTAGAGGACATTGCTATTTTGCTATCTATCAAAGAATTTTCAAAAGACATCCCCACAAGATAAACAATCATTAGTGAGGAGAGCTGCACCCTACGCATTAGTAGAGGGAGAACTACACCACATGGCAAAAGATGATATCCTAAGGAGAGTTGTCTATAGACATGAAAGGAAGTCCCTTTTACGAGAAGCACACGAGGGGATTACCAGAGGACACAATTTCGGAGAAACCATCGTAAGGAGGGTAAAATTAGTAGGCCTATGGTAGCCAATGTTACACAAGGATGCCAAATACTATACAAAAGGTTGCGATATCTGTCAAAGGGTAGGGAAACCTACTGCATGTGATGACAGGCCATTGAGACTGATACTAGCTCAAAATCCTTTGGAGAAATGGGCAATAGATTTCATAGGGCCAATTGACCCTCTGACAAAGCTCTCAAAAGCTAGATTCATTATAATTGGTGTAGAGTATCTAACAAAATGGGCAAAAGTGGAACCAACTAGAGAGTGTCTCACAAAAACTGCCACAAAGGTTTTGTATGAAAATATCATCACCAAATATGGATGGCCGTTAAGCATAGTGAGTGATCAAGGCAAACACTTCGGAAACAATATGATAAAGGAGCTACTGTAGAAATTTATGGTAACACACAATAAAAGCTCCCCCTACCATCTGCAAGCTAGTGGAGCTAGTGAAGCCCTAAATAAGATAGTTGGCAAAACATTAACCAAGATGTGCGAGGGGAACTAGATAGATTGGGATATCAAGATACCTGCGGTAGTTTGGGCATACCACATTGCCTATAAACGAACTAGCAAATTCACACCTTTCCAGTTGGTATATGGCCTAGATGCAATAGTACCAATGAATTTCATAATCCCCAACATACATACTGCACTAAATTTACGGTTAGGAGGAAAAATCCTTGATGATGAGAATAGAAGAATTGGGAAAAAAGGATGAATTCCGATTGCTATTTATAACCATCAACTAGAAAGGGAAAGACAGAAGGCTTGGCACGATCGAAACTTGCGGTTGAAAGCATTCCAAATAGGGGACTTAGTACTGTTATATGACAAGAAGTTTTAAAAACAAGGGAAGCTCTTATAACCCACCCTTAATTTTTTCAAAAACTTCACCTATTAGCTTTAGCCAAATAATAATGATAAGCAATTGAAGTAAACTCCCTTCCACTTTCTGATCATCGAGATCTCGTTGTGGGCAAGGTGAGAGCATATGATTGGTAAGGTTACAATACATTAGCCAACAATTAAGGATAAGCAACTGAAGTAAACTTCCTTCCACTTTTTGATCACCCAGATTCCTAGATGAGCAAGGTGAGAGCATACGGTGGTAAGGTTACAATACATTAGCCAACAATCAAGGATAACTAAAGTAAACTTCCTTCCACTTTTTGATCACCCAGATCTCGATGTGGGCAAGGTGAGAGCATACGGTGGTAAGGATACAATACATGCTTCTAAACAAACCACTTCTTTAGTCGGGTAAGTATGAAATCAAGTGCATAAAGGGAAATCATCCGCTTCTTCAAAATGACAACAAAGCAAAGCACTTGGCGGCAAGCCGACCAATCAAGAGAGATCCTCTGCTTGTTCAAATAGGTATAACATTAAAGTAAAGAAAGCTCAATTACTTAGTCAGTGAGAGTGCCACTTATTTAGTGGGGTAAGTAGCAAATAAATACAAGAGCTGATCACTAGTGGTACTACCAAAGGTGTTACAAAGGAGCTCAATATTAAATGGTCTAGATTATCATAAGCTGCTGATTTACTATGAAAAAAGATGATAACTTGCTTCACAACTCCCAAATATCACCCCAACATGAACATAAGCATTCTCCTATCAGAATATAACAATGGTACCTCATTAGAAGACCCCCAAAGTACTGTAGGTGGTCTTATTTGCTGCTGCTACAGGTCTGATACAGAATTCTCAGTTTTGATAGTGCAGAGCAGCAGTCTGGAATGCCAACCAGCAACTCCCCAAATGGACATAACCACCTCAAATTGCCATGAATCTTTTCCAAAATGCTCATGATGCAAAGGCCAAGACTAAGCCTCTCACACAACCCGAACAACGAGGTCAAAGGGCAGATTTTCGGTCAGGAAGCCCAAGTTTTAAACTCTCAATGAGGTATGGCCAGCATTTAGGCAATTTGCTCCTAAAAATTGGTGTCTCCATAAAAACACGACATTCTTGCATAAAGGGACGCCTCAACCTGCCAAACATGAATGAACAATACCCACAAAAAGATCTCCAAACTTCGAATCAGCATGAACAGTATAATGGTACAACCTATGGTAGGAAAACAGTGACCAGCAAACTGAAATCTTCTAAATCACTTCCAAAAATGCTTCCAAAATGCTGCAAGAAGAGTGAACACACCAAAATATAGCTATAAGACATCAAAACAATCCATAATTGAAAACAAACTGAAAATATTTGACCAATAACTCTAATGGTGGCTCTTGCAGTGAAGCCACTCCTACGTCTAGCTAGGGAGTATCTCTCAACTCCGAAACTAGCGCAGCTTTGAAGGTTTTCATTTCCAAAACCCTTGAGGGGATTCAATGCTCACTTCGACAACATTTTGTTGTCATCTTTCAACATCCCCCAAGTGAGAGAAAATGAGGGAGTATATATAACCTTTGAGACCTAGAAGTTTGGATTCCTTTTCCCTCCAAAGGGGGACGCCCCACTTGGGAGAATAAAATACTTTATTAAAATTCACTTAAAACCAGAGTCTTGACTATTACGCAAGTAATTGGTAAAAATATTTGATGTGTTATTTACAAGAAGTGAACACGCTTATAAAGAATTACAAAGTACAAAACTAGCAAGTTTCCAATAGAGAAACTGCAAAAGATCGTGGAAACGATCTTACCTAATTAATTACAATAAAATACATAATTGACCATTAAACAATTAAATAAGCATTATTCTAATACCCTGCCTTAATGGTCAATCGATTAACTACACCAAGAGACCCCCCGAATTTTACAAACTTATCTGGATTGAGGGACTTAGTGAGAATATTTGCTGTCTGATCCTCTGTTGAAACATACATCAACTGAATTGATCTGTCTTCAACAAGCTTCCGAATGAAATGACAATGAGTTTCCACATGCTTGGTTCTCTCATGGAAGACTGAATTCTTGGCAAGTTTGAGAACTCCTTGATTATCACAGAACAA
The DNA here is from genome assembly GCA_007258455.2 of Sequoia sempervirens. Taxonomy (NCBI): domain Eukaryota; kingdom Viridiplantae; phylum Streptophyta; class Pinopsida; order Cupressales; family Cupressaceae; genus Sequoia; species Sequoia sempervirens. The sequence continues at coordinate 10,290 of VDFB02257937.1, read as the reverse complement.
GGGAGTCAGACCTACTTGAGATATTTTATATATTTGCAAGCATGTGGCAAAGCCAAACTGCCTCACAAGCTGCCTTAATTGCCCCTCGATACTCTGCTTCTGTTGAGGAAAGAGCCATTGCCTACTGCTTCTTACTAGTCCATGTGACTACACCAGATCATAAACTAAAGACATACCCAGATGTTGATTTCCTGTCATCAACTGAACTTGCCCAATCTGAGTCTATGAAACCAAAGAGTCTAGGATCGTGACTCCTAGTGTAAAGAAGTCCATAATTAGAAGTGCCCTTCACATAATGCAGCACACGCTTCGCTGCTATCCAATGATCAGCCTTGGGGCCTGCCATGAAGCGTGAAATGTAGCTCATTGCAAAATTGAGGTCAGGTCTAGTGGTAGTGAGATAGATGAGGCTGCCCACTAGTTGGTTGAACAAGGATTCATCTACAATAGGAGAATCTGACTTAGCTGACAACTTGAGCCCTTTTTCCATGGGTGTGGAGGCAGGTTTGCAATCCTACATTCGGAACTTATCCAGTAGACTTCGAGCGTATTTGGACTGGGAGATGAAGATGTTGCTCTCTGTCTGCCAAACCTCAACACCTAAACAGTAATGCCAAAGTCCCAAATATGTCATGTCAAATGTGCTGCACAAATCCTATTTGATCTCAGGGATGAAATGTGCCGAGCTGCCAGTAATGATCAGGTCATCCACATAGACAACAAGAATAAGTATATCACTACCAGTATGTTTGACATACGGATTAGAGTCAGATGGACCCCTTTGAAAGCCATGATTTGTGAGGTACTTGTCAATCTTTATGTACAAAGCTCGATGAGCCTGTTTTAGGCCATAGAGTGCTTTTACCAATCTGCACACCTTGTGTTCTTGACCGGCAACCTTGAACCCTTGTGGCTGCATCATGTAGACTTCTTCCTTCAACTCACCATTGAAGAAAGCACTCTTAACGTCCATCTGATGGACTTTCCAACCAAATTGGGCTGCTAAGGCAAGGACGAGCCAAAATGGTACTCATCTTGGCTGTAGGAGCAAAAGTCTCTTCATAGTCAATGCTTTTCTTCTGTGAGAACCCCCTAGCAACGAGACGAGCTTTGTACTTGTCAAGGGTTCCGTCAACTTTGTATTTCACCTCATAAACCCATTTGTAGCTAATGGGCTTCTTCTCTGGAGGAAGATCAGAAAGGACCCAAGTGTGATTCTTCTGAAGACTCTAATATTTAGCCTCCATAGCCTTTTCCCACTCAGAAATTCCTTTAGCCTCTGAGTATGTCTGAGGCTCATAGACACTGTCAATGTTGGCCATGAGAGCAAAATTGACTGTATGCTGCTGTTTGGATCTAAAACAGGTTCATCAGGTGGAAGATCAATATCATCCAGAGGAAAATCAAATTAAGCATCATCAAAGATAGAGTCTTCATCATCCCTCCCATCAGGTGAAACTAACGGAAAACGAACACCCAAATCAGAAGCCTTCAAGGGCTGATCCTCAAAATGCTGAACAAACGAGGAAAGGTGAAAAGGTCCTTGTTCTTGATCAAAGACAACATCCCGACTGAAGATGAGACGATCAGTGTCACATCAATCAACTGGTAAGCCTTATGTTTGTCACTGTATCCTGTGAACATAAGCTTTTGACTCTTGGAATCCAACTTTGAGTGCTTGGCATCTAGAGTCTTCCCTTTAACAGCTTGTGTAGGAGTCTTCCCTTGATTGATCCTAGGTTTGCGACCAATCCAAGCTTCCTCAGGAGTCTTCCCTTTAATAGCTTGTGTAGGAGACTGATTAAGGAGATAGACAACAGTGTAGTTTGCTTCTGCCCAAAAGTTATTAGGAACACTCTTGTGTTGTAACATGGAGCGGGCCATCTGAACAATTGTACGATTGCACCGCTTGACAACGCCGTTTTGCTGAGGAGTGTAGGGTGTGGTTAACTGACATTTGATTCCATGTGTATCACAAAAGTTGGAGAAAGCAGTAGAACAAAATTCGCCACCATTATCTGACCTAAGAGTGATTATGCAACAACCAGATTCTTTTTCTACTAAGGCCTTAAACTTATGAAATATAGTAAACACATCTGAGTTCTGTCTGAGAAAGTACACACACATTTTAGGACTGAAATCATCAACAAAAAGCAAGAAATACCTGCAACTAGTAACAAAAGGTGTATTCATTGGCCCACATACATCAGCGTGAACCAATTGCAGTACCTTAGAGGCTCACCATGAGTCATCCATGAATGGTGTCTTGTGTTGCTTCCTAGCTTGACAAGCTCCACAAATGCCATGATGTTGAGTCTGGATGTCAGGTAAACCAGCTACAAGTCCCTCCTGAGTTAGCTGAGAGAGATAGTGCACATTTAGGTGCCCATACCGCTGATGCCAAAGACTGGTAATAGAAGAATTTTTGGTTGCCATGGTTATTTCTGGGGAATCACCTGTATCCACAAGTCTGTATAGACCTTGATCCTCAATACCAACAGCCACAGTGGTGTGAGTCTTTCGATGAACAATGGAACATTTGTGTGCATTGAATGCCACATCCAATTGAGGAGAGTGCCGCATAATTTGACTGACTGAGAGAAGGTTTAGTTCCATGCCAGGAACGTAGTATACATTGAGGAATATGAGATTCCTCCAGATTGAATCTGAACAGTGCCCTTACCGACAACGGTATACTCTTCAACTCCTCCAAAAATAACTAAGTCACTGAATGGACTTCGTGACTTATGTGTATTCATGTGTATACTTTGCGACTCGCGTGTATTCACAAGTGTACCTTGTGACTTATGTGTATTGATGCATATACTTCATGACTTACGTGTATTCTTGCAGCTTACATGTTTTCATGCGGCTTACGTGTATTTATGTGTATACTTCATGTATTGTGTGTATTCACGTGTATGCTTTATGCTTCCTATGTATATGTAGACGGCCATGTTAATAAATAATTATATTGTAATCGACGGTACTAATTAAATAAATGTTGTAGTCGGTTGTACTAGGAATAGATAATAATAGTTTAAATAATACATGCACAGTTTAAAGTAAACATTGGGTTAGTCCTCGGGATTAGTTGGTACTTGACAGTTGCCGACGGTTGGTGTTCTCAATCGACGCCGGTTAACTATTTATATTGCTGTGTGGGTTGTAGTCGGGAGGAGTATGTTGATATGATAATGTAATGCTGCAAGTACATGAATAAAGACTGCAATGCTTTATATACATCTGCTCTATGAATGCTTTTACATGCTCAATGATATTGTGTATCTAGTTTACTTCTGTAGCGTACTGAATTACCATTAGTGGAGTAAACATTTGGCGCTGTTGCCTGAGCGGACTAGGGCATCACTCGTCATGGCAGCGTAATGGGTCAACTGGCGGAAGAACTTGTAAATGCTAATGAGGAACGAGAAGACCTATTGACTAAAGATCTTGTCAATCTGTGGAAGATATCTTTATGAGATCACGTACGTAGGGAATCCCACATACAAGAGATCCTGAGGATGTTATCTGGGATAGATTGGAAATGAACGACGAGGTGAATCACCTCCTGAATCGTATGCCCAGATTGCTGGCCCATCATTTCATTATTTTGCAAGACCTCTGAGAAGAAGAAGATTAGAAACGCCGAAGGCAACAAATATTGCAGCGCTACGAATAATGAACTAAATGCGAAGAAGGAAACACGAGCTGGAGACGTACATCTTGTAGTCAGCAATGACCTCTTGAACATATTTTAAATGCCCGTACGACCGAACAAAGACAAGAATCGAGTACCTGACAGGCACGAGACTCAGGAAGAAAAGGTTCGGCAATCACTCAGGCTGCAAGAACAAGAAAACCGGCGAAGAAGACTAAAGCAAGCCGGTAAGGAATTGGATGAGGATTTAATTGAAATAAATCAGAGCATTAAAAGAACATATGAAAATTTGACAAGAATAGACACATCCATTGGACGAGCGCACCAAAGTTTGACAGAAGGAAGGGACGGAGAACCCTTCGGCACCCCGTATGTAGAAAGATATGATTCTTATGAGAACGGAGATGAATTGAGTAGTAGCATCGCATCGCCGAATTGGTCCCTCTCGACTACTCCACCTTTATCTACACTTTAGTGGAAGATTGAGCTCGCACCTGCTGGGCAGAGAGTACTAGAGGGAACTCCTAGAGACTCCACGGTGTTGAGGACCGGACGGAGGGGACGGAGGACTCTCAGACAAGGGCCAAGAGCGGGCGACGACAAGAACGAGCGCAGGAAACCGCCAATTCCACTGGTCCAACACAACAAGTAGTGCCTACTGGGAAAGATGGTGACTCCTGAGCGGCATAAGTTGTTGAAGTTTATGGGGAATGGGTCAGAAGATCTAGTACGACACTGTAAGACATGTGAAACTATTTGGATAGCCAGCGGACAGGATGATCTCGACCAATGGCTGAAAGCATTTCCAGCGACACTTAGAGAGAGTGCCATTGATTGGTACTCTGAATTAGATCAAGCACACAAAGCTACATGGAGATTATTGAAGAAAGCATTTCAAGAGGAGTTCAAACTCTTACGAGATGATAGTGAGATTGTCACAGAGATATACAATACTAAGCAGGGAAAGCACGAGAGTGTGCAGACCTACAATCGAAGACTTAAAGATTTGCTGGGGAAATTGGAGGCACAGTCGGCCGACGGGTTGAAGAAAAGATGGTTCATCGAGGGCTTGCTTCCGTCATTAAGAAAGAAATGAAAGTCGTACCTCCTTTGTCATACGCCGAAGCATACAATCGGGCGATGGATATAGAAAGTGAAAACAAAACATTTTCCAAGAGAAAAGAAGACGACAATGAGGACAGAGTCCAAAACGAGGTTTTAATGCGAATCTAAAACCGTGACAAGCACTCGTAAAAGATATGATGCGAATGATGAAAGAATTGAAGTCCGACAAAGAGAGCGCGAGGGAAGCCCGAGAACTGTGGTGTACAGAGTGCAATGGGGAAGGTCACATAAAAGTGAACTGTCCAAAGAAGATGTTCTGTGATATCTGCCAAGTTATGGGACATTCCATCAAGGAATGCCCATACAATTTGAGAGCAAGGGGTACGCAAGTACTCTTCACTCAAGGAGAGCCCTCAACACCGCCGAACACACCACCGAAGCCCCAGTACAATAGCAATGCATCCCCTGGAGGTTATCGAAGCAACAAAAGTCCGAGAAACATGATACAATACGATGCAAAAGGGAGGCCCATGATCCAATGCAGGAAGTGCAACGAATGGGGCCACTTTGCCAGGGATTGCCAGAACGGTCAAGGTTCGGGAGGGAGATTGTATAAGTGGTGTGGACCAGGCGATCATGAAGATAACGAATGCCCTAAGCAAAAGGGTATCCACATGCTGGAAGTAGAAGAACAAGAGGTATTGGCGATCACGAAAGCACAAACAAAAAAGGCCATGTACCCAGATCCACATACGGAGAAACAAAGGATGAAGGAAGCAAAAACTGAAGTGGAACTGGCGATGGCGAAGGAAAACAAAGTACCTCTGGAGAAGCTAGGAACCTCTCGGCGGCCGGAGGCGGAAACCGACATCATACGGCAGGTACTGCAGACCACCATATCGATCAAAGTAACTGACCTTCTCCAGACTATGCCGCAGTTGGGACTGGCGATCACAAACATCGTCGAGGATGGCAAGCAACCGCGATTGGAGGAACAAAGGAAAGAATTGATACCAGAACCACCACCGTACGGTGAACAAAGTTCACCCAACGTAAAGCGAGCTGTTTCAAATGTAATACCCGGAAGATGCCAGCTAACGCACATGGAGGACCAAAGGGAACATCTTTGACAAACATTTACCATTAGTGATTGGGAGTTTCAACGTATCACCCGAAGACACACATGGAATAGTCTTGTGAAGCCAACACTTCCGGGCCGTACCAATATTCGAACCGCCGGTTTCACTCATCATGGTATCAAGCCACGGGGAACGCTGATGGCGCAGTAGTAAGGTGAACATCGGGACAACAAGCAGCGCTAAATTTTGTCGCCATCCCATTACAGAGGGAAAGCTGCATTTACGGACTACTTGGCGCATTGATAGCGGCGAAGCGCAAAATCTACAATTGGAAGAGGAATTACCTCGACGGAACAACCTTTAAAGTATGCCTATCAGCCAAACCGTGCCGTGAGCGGGAAGAATTGGCCTCCTCCCATCCCAATCAAAATGGAGGTGAGTCGAGCGTGGATCGGCGGAAGGAAGCCATGGAACCGGAATAACATTGAAGGCATACTTAAACCCCAGAGTTGTTGAGGACTGCATGCTCGCTGGACGGCCATTTCATTGGCGCATGGAAGCGACGGCGAAGTGCCCACAGAAAGAGTGTAACATGCTACAAATCGGGAAATCAAGGATGAAGAGGGCGCCCACCAAGCACTGTAACCGAAAGTATATAGTACAGCCATAGCATCAAACCGGACAATATGCCGCCCACAAGTCCGAATGTGCATCGGTAGATGAAAACGTGCTGGAGCAAAAATGGCGCGCGCACCAGGAAAAAAAGAAAAGAGATGAAGAGAGGGAAGAAAAGAAAAAAAAAGAAAAAGAAAACGGTAAGAGAAACGAGTGCCAAAACATGGAAGAAAAGAGAGAAAGAGGGAGGAATAATAAAAGAGAAATAAAATTTGGGAAGAGAAAAATTGAAAAGAGGAAAAAAGAAAAATTAAAAATAATCAAAAGAAGGAAATTTGAGGTAAAGAGTATTAAAATATTAAACTTGGCAAAAAGTGTACGACTTAAACCTAGAGGGAAGACTCAAAATAAATCGATGAGTACAACATTGTCTACCACTTAGGGTGCATTACAAGGGAAAAATTGAAGAGCAAAGGAAGACAGGCGAAAGAAAGAAATTATAGAAGGCAAAACCATCTGATTGAAGGCCGTACGCTGGGCACATAGAGAAGCCGTACGATGGAGAGACAAGAGGGAGTCCCACTTGCTGGAAGTCCTGTAGATGGTTATCTTGTTTGATAGGGCTGGGCCTGATGTAATGGCGAAGTGGTACCACTTGAAGAAAACCGCATCGCTTTGGAGGCCGCACGCCAAGCAGCAATCGCACGCTTGAAGAGTAGCGGCCGCCGTACCTGGACGAAGTACTCATCAACGAAGGTCACCAAGTGCGCATACGCACATCACTCAAAAGGAGTCTTGCATCGACAGCGGGAGGCCATACGACTAGGAGAAAGAGCCGTACGCTCTGGCAGACGAGAAGCCGTACGACTTGGAGAAAGAGTCGTATGCTCTGGTAGAGGAGAAGCCGTACGACTTGAAGGAAGAGCTGTACGCTATCATAAAGAAGAGGCCGTACGAGTTGCAGAAGAAGCCGTACGCTTGGATAGAGCAGAGGTCGTACGAGCTAGGAAGGAGGTTGTATGCTGTGTTAAGGAGAAACTGGCATGAGTGGGATTTTGTGGTGAGGCCAGATGAAGCAGGGAAGGAGGCCCAGACACCTGCGGCTCCCCTGATTCCTCTCGGGCCAGCCCCTTGACCTCCCGACGGGGCTTCCCCAGACGGCCATCAAATTCTACGGTTCGCTAAATTGCAATACAAATCCAACCATCATAGAAGTACAGCCTACAAGAGCAGCTATACCGAGCAAACGAGAGGAAATGAGAGAAGGCAGAGGGACGAGTATTGATCAATTGATGGTATATACCGGTGTGGCTTCGGCACACCAAGTAAAGGAGAATCAATTATAGGAAAACTACGAGGAGTTGGCACTTTTTGTTTTCAATCGTCTGGAAGACGACTACTTTGTAGGGGGGGATGATGTAGACGACCATGTTAATAAATAATTATATTGTAATCGACCGTACTAATTAAATAAATGTTGTAGTCGGTCGTATTGGGAATAGATAATAATAGTTTAAATAATACATGCACAGTTTAAAGTAAAAGTTGGATTAGTCTTCGGGATTAGTTGGTACTTGACAGTTGCCGACGGTTGGTGTTCTCAATCGACGTCGGTTAACTATTTATATTGCTGTGTGGGTTGTAGTCGGGAGGAGTATGTTGATATGATAATGTAATGCTGCAAGTACATGAATAAAGACTGCAATGCTTCATATACATCTGCTCTGTGAATGCTTTTACATGCTCAATGATATTGTGTATCTAGTTTACTTCTGTAGCGTACTGAATTACCATTAGTGGAGTAAACAGTATACTCCATGTATTGCATGTATTCACATGTATGCTTCATGCTTCTTGCATATACTTTATGTATTACATGTATTCATGCTTCTTGTGTATACTTTATGTATTACATGTATTCATGTGCATTCTTCATGCTTCTTGTGTATACTTCATGTAATATGTGTCCTACGTATACTTATGTGTATACTTAGTGTATTACATATATGCTTCATGCTTCATGTGTATACTTCATTTATTACGTAGGCTTTAGGCTTCATGTCTTACATCTATTTATGTGTATACTTGTGTACTGAGTATATCTATGTGTTGCTTCATGCTGATATGTCTTCAACAAGATTACTCCATATGATTACGTTATGAAAATGTTAAAAAACTTTGTATGTCAAAAAGCCTCACACTAACAAATTAACCTATCTAACATTGAATTAGTGCAGAGTTGTAACTAAAGTGAAAGGTTGTGACTTCCCTGAAACTTGAAATATAAAAGAGAGAGCATTTGAAGAAACCAATTGAGAATAGACCTTTAAGTAATTTCGCAAGAGAATTAAATTAGGTCCTCAAGAATAGTGGTGACGTGTGACCCTTTGAATGTGAAAAGTTGTGACCCTTCAAATATGAAAGACCATGACTCCTTTATGAACGGGGGTGACTTCTACAAGAAGTGGATATAAAGGAACAAATCTATCCATCTATTGCTTGCTAGGAATGCTAAACTGTTGTACAACTCTCCTTTTATTGACTTGATCAATCCAATAAATTTGTACTTAGGTATCAACTAGGAAATATATACTTAGAAGGTTATAGCATGCCCTCAATTACCTATGAACCTATGACAAAAAGTGATATATGTTGAAAGATGTTTGACTAGGTTAAGTGTACAAAAAGCCTATAAGTTATTTTACATCCTCATTATAAACAAACTTGTCTCAAAATTTGGTCGAATGATTACACAAAACGGCCATAAAAGATGCCCATTTGTTGTCATAACAGTCAGATCTGCCTTAATTAATAATTTATGGTTCATGTGAAATTGTATTCAAGGGTCTCATACATTTTACCAGCTTTTATACATCAAATCTGCTTGTACAACTGCTATGATTTTGACATTTGAGGGTTCCAAAAATTTTATGAGCTTGTGGGATGTTGGTAGATGTGTATTTTAATTGATAAGGGTTTTGCAATTTTGACATATTGGTGATCAACATTAATTTCAGTTGGGTTTGGCATCAATATTTGATATTTGTTCATAATTTCAACTTGCATATGTTTGAAAAATCATCTATTGTCTGATTGGGGATATTACAGATCGAAATTAAAAATTTATCTAAATTTGATTAGAGTATAAATTTTTATTTAATCACTGTTCTTGCTAATGTCAAAAGTTATAGGTAATTTCTAAGTAGTTGCTGGTAATGTACAATTGAAACAGGAATCTACAATGTCCGTATTTTATCCCAGGGAGGATATGATGCAACAAGGTTATGCCACTGTAGGGTACTTGAAAATGCACATGGTGGTAGCACATGGTGGTCGTTGTGCAGAGCAAATTGTATTCGGTGATGATAATGTAACCGATGAAGGTCAAGATGATCTTCTAAAAATTTCAAGGGTAGGGAAATTTCTATACCATCTCTTCCATCTTCATGCTTGCATTGATTTTTATGTTTTAATAATTTTTTTTCTATAAATGGTATTGCCTGGCCTTTTGTTTTCTTAGTTCTGTGTTTCCTTATTTTTATCAAGTAATGCTTTCAGGGGTTTAACATTTGTGGTAGGATTCAAATAGATGATTTTTCTGGTTGAAGTTTTGTGGAGAAATTCAAATAGATGAACTGCACAGACCTATTTGAAGTCTTGTAGGGAAATTTTAATGTTTGTTTCCCTGAAAAATGTTTCTCTAAATTATGAATATAAAAGCTAAATAATATATTTAGGCAAATTATTTTGGCTTGGATGCACACAATTTTCTATCTAACTTGTACTCCGACTTAGCAAAAACTTCCAAGTCAGCAAATTAAAGGACTTAAATTTGAACTATATTGGCAACCTATTATGCATACTTGGTAC
>VDFB02257936.1:0-82205 GCA_007258455.2 Sequoia sempervirens | reverse complement strand
TAGGCTTTAGGCTTCATGTCTTACATCTATTTATGTGTATACTTGTGTACTGAGTATATCTATGTGTTGCTTCATGCTGATATGTCTTCAACAAGATTACTCCATATGATTACGTTATGAAAATGTTAAAAAACTTTGTATGTCAAAAAGCCTCACACTAACAAATTAACCTATCTAACATTGAATTAGTGCAGAGTTGTAACTAAAGTGAAAGGTTGTGACTTCCCTGAAACTTGAAATATAAAAGAGAGAGCATTTGAAGAAACCAATTGAGAATAGACCTTTAAGTAATTTCGCAAGAGAATTAAATTAGGTCCTCAAGAATAGTGGTGACGTGTGACCCTTTGAATGTGAAAAGTTGTGACCCTTCAAAAATGAAAGACCATGACTCCTTTATGAATGGGGGTGACTTCTACAAGAAGTGGATATAAAGGAACAAATCTATCCATCTATTGCTTGCTAGGAATGCTAAACTGTTGTACAACTCTCCTTTTATTGACTTGATCAATCCAATAAATTTGTACTTAGGTATCAACTAGGAAATATATACTTAGAAGGTTATAGCATGCCCTCAATTACCTATGAACCTATGACAAAAAGTGATATATGTTGAAAGATGTTTGACTAGGTTAAGTGTACAAAAAGCCTATAAGTTATTTTACATCCTCATTATAAACAAACTTGTCTCAAAATTTGGTTGAATGATTACGCAAAGCGGCCATAAAAGATGCCCATTTGTTGTCATAACAGTCAGATCTGGCTTAATTAATAATTTATGGTTCATGTGAAATTGTATTCAAGGGTCTCATACATTTTACCAGCTTTTATACATCAAATCTGCTTGTACAACTGCTATGATTTTGACATTTGAGGGTTCCAAAAATTTTATGAGCTTGTGGGATGTTGGTAGATGTGTATTTTAATTGATAAGGGTTTTGCAATTTTGACATATTGGTGATCAACATTAATTTCAGTTGGGTTTGGCATCAATATTTGATATTTGTTCATAATTTCAACTTGCATATGTTTGAAAAATCATCTATTGTCTGATTGGGGATATTACAGATCGAAATTAAAAATTTATCTAAATTTGATTAGAGTATAAATTTTTATTTAATCACTGTTCTTGCTAATGTCAAAAGTTATAGGTAATTTCTAAGTAGTTGCTGGTAATGTACAATTGAAACAGGAATCTACAATGTCCGTATTTTATCCCAGGGAGGATATGATGCAACAAGGTTATGCCACTGTAGGGTACTTGAAAATGCACATGGTGGTAGCACATGGTGGTCGTTGTGCAGAGCAAATTGTATTTGGTGATGATAATGTAACCGATGAAGGTGAAGATGATCTTCTAAAAATTTCAAGGGTAGGGCAATTTCTATACCATCTCTTCCATCTTCATGCTTGCATTGATTTTTATGTTTTAATAATTTTTTTTCTATAAATGGTATTGCCTGGCCTTTTGTTTTCTTAGTTCTGTGTTTCCTCATTTTTATTAAGTAATGCTTTCAGGGGTTTAACATTTGTGGTAGGATTCAAATAGATGATTTTTCTGGTTGAAGTTTTGTGGTGAAATTCAAATAGATGAACTGCACAGACCTATTTGAAGTCTTGTAGTGAAATTTTAATGTTTGTTTCCCTGAAAAATGTTTCTCTAAATTATGAACATAAAAGCTAAATAATATATTTAGGCAAATTATTTTGGCTTGGATGCACACAATTTTCTATCTAACTTGTACTCCGACTTAGCAAAAACTTCGAAGTCAGCAAATTAAAGGACTTAAATTTGAACTATATTGGCAACCTATTATGCATACTTGGTACTCCACTTTCAGACGTCAACATTTTGAGGTCTTCTTTGTATAAAGTTAGAAATAGAGAGAATAGATCTAGTTAGCAACAGTAGTTTCAGTTCAAGAAAGCTCATATATTTTCAGTTTTTGGTGTTAGAGAGATCAGGAATTGTTGTAATCAAGACTATTTTGAAATCAATATAAGCAAAAACACTGATTTGGTGTTCTGTGGGTTGGTTCAATAGTTTCTCATGGTTCCTTTCTGACTGTTAGATAAAGTTCAATTTCATTTATGATGAGGTGTTAAAGATATACGACAGATCTAAGTTTCATACCATTTGCAGCTTACTGATTGTGAGTTACTTTGCATGGTTATTCTGAACTCGTATTTGAATTGAGTTCGTTTGTGAATATTTGCTTAAGTTGTGTCAGATTTGGATAATTGAGTAAATGTTTGCAATTTGAAAATATTTACATGTTCCATTGAAGATTGCATTATTTCTGCAACGTTGTGAGCATATATTTGATTAAGCAGGAGTTGGTTTGTTTGGGGGATCCGTTTATTTGATGTACTGAATTATTATTGTGATTATCCATAGGAATTTTATCTTTTCTCTTTCTCACACTATCTTGTGAATTTTATTTGAAACAAGAAAGTTATTTCTTAAGAGAAGCTTCCAGGTATTGTTAAATCATAATGTTAAAAGTGATTTTCTAATCCGAGATTTCAGGATTTACTTAAGGTTTCACAATTTATTCAGATCTATTTAAAACCCTTATTTAGTTTCCAGTAAGTAAAATGCAAGACCCCTTGTGAAACAACAATACATTAAATACTGAGTTATTTTGCAAGTCAAGACTTGACATCAAAGCCCTTGGATAGTATTTTTCTTAGTTATTGGGAAGTAGTATTTCAAGCCACTCAATGAATGAATATATATATATATATATATTAGACCTCTGCAACTTTGAGCAAACATATATGAAATGAATCAACAACTCTCATATTCGGTGATATTCAAACTGGAAGGTAAGGTATCAAATTTGAACTATTCTCTTATATGTTATATCCTGTATCTTGCAACCCAAGTAATGAAAGGAAGGATAAAGGGGTGCAAATGTTGATAGCTACCAACAACTTAGTATTGATAGCTCCAGTTCTATTTCTCAATCCAATTTGGTTAGAAGCATAATGATTGTGAAGAACCTTGCTGGTTCAACTTCAACCCCTTATGCTCAAATTGATTGTTTTTGTGTTTTGAAGGGTTTTGATTTTTTTTGTGGTTTTTGCATATAAAGAATCTAGTGCAATTTTGAAAAGAAATACTTCTAAAATCTTAAATAAATACAGTAAAGTAAATACTGAAGCAGATAGACTTTTGAATCGATAGCATATAGGTTTATTATTCTTTCTCGAAGATTACAATGATGAAACCCTAACATGTAGACAAAAAGGCAAAGCAGATTGTAATATTTAAAAACCTGGTTGCAGCCGCCTGTAAGAAACATGAGATAGTACGGCCCATCTAGATACTGACTTCTCCCTCCGCCAGAAGGTTGTAGATGCTTCCAAAGGGATAGGCGTCCACTATGGTGAGGTCAAACTGCAAGAAGACAAGGCGTTTTGCCCAAAGAAGAAAGTACGGCCTTTGTTGCAGCAAGTACGGCCTGTACCAGCAACTACATAAATACGTACCACCTTGGAAAATGTGCCAGATGTGCATCTAAACCAGCTGCTCAAGAATATCACTCTTTGTGGACAATTATTGAATCAAACCCTGAATAATGACTTCACAATAAACTCTATAATAACTTCTGAATGAAGCTATTCAACTGTAGGCAATAAATCAGCTGATATTTCACAGCCTCTGAACTGCTAACACTGAAGATGGCTTGTTCTCCAATGCAGAAGAAAACGGTAAACCCTAGGCTTCATTCTCTGGAAGAAGAATTCTGAAAATCGATATCATATGCAATTCATAATGAAGTTTTCACAAGGTATATGCAATTCATAATGAAGTTTTCACAAGTGAAAACCTTATATTCTTTCAAGAGGGTCGACTTCCCTCAAAAAGCACTATTTAAATAAAAATTGAATTTCACTTTTAATAAGTCCATAGTTTGGGCGCCCAAAAATAATTATAATTATTAATTGAACTTGGCCCCCTTTCCATGATGGTCGACCCCTTCCATAAAGTCACTTAAGTTATAATATTTAATTATATCATAACTTTATAATATAAGCTCCAAATAATTAATATTTATTTTAACACATAAATATTAATATCTCTCTCAATATCAGCCCAAAAGATAAACCGTCTGAAGCCGGATGATAAGTGACTAAATCTGCATATGACCAGACCATACTGCTAAAAATAGCAGGGGTGCTCCGTTGAGTGTCTCCACTTACTAAAAATAGTAAGTCAAGCAAATGATGTCCGAAAGACCCTGAACGAAAGCCAAACTGAATAGCTTTGACAACTGAAGCCAAACCATGCCTCAACAAGACCCTCTATCCATATTAGCCTACGAGGGCCACATAATAGGCTAATCTCAAGTACTGAGAGATGTCAACTGGAAGGGGACATTACAATGATCCATGTATTGTGGTGTTGAAGTGCTTGTTAACACTTTTTCCTCCTTGAATAAGCAATTTGTAAAATCTATTATTATTTTTCTTATGTGATCTTTTGATCACCACCAGTTAATCAATTTGTTAATGGCCTTCCAAACACTTCCATAAGATCTATTAATTGACATCCTTAAGTTGCTAGTTGAATGAATGAATGAAGGATACACAATGTTTTTATTCTTTGTCTTCTAGTGCTTGAGCCTTTGGTAACAAGTGCCATAACTAGTATTGGTTTCAGTAATGACTGCATTATCACAACAAACTATAATTTCCAGGTGCTATGTTATTCGTTAGATTTGAAAGCAAAGAAAGCATGACCTGCAACTATATAGTCAACACGTCCAAGTCCACTTGAATAATCCAAAACAATCTACAATAATTTATCTATCTTACAGTTCTTACCCATAACACCCAGTTTGGAACATCATAGAGTGAATTACTATGAGTATGCCAGGTTTTGGAATTAGAACTTATAATAGACATCTAAGTGTAAATTCAATCAATTTTTGACATGCCAAAACAATATTTTTGAGAGAATATAATGAAGATAGCTCAATTTTTTAGGAACATTCAATTTTTTGTTGTAAATCAAATAACAGATTTTGACTCTTAGAGATATCTTAAGAGAAATTTTGGAAAGAACCATTGGCACTATAATTTGAGGTTTATGTTTTGAGATTTTTCATAGCATATATTCATGAAGCTTCATTAAGGAAGGAACACAATTGTTATAATAAAGAGTAAATTATTCAATTCATTTTGAACAGGATCATAATGCACGATCAAATTCATAGCCCATATGATCCATCCCACACTCATTGAAACAATGGCGATGCATGGATCTACATTATAACCTACAAAATTGATCTTGTGAACTTTGTTTTCTGTGACCAAATCCTCTTCTATATTTAATATCTTCTAACCCATAGCAACTAGTGATATAGAAAATATCTTGATTTGATCATTTCATCCAAGGCTCTTCTTCTACTAAGTAGAGTAGCTCTATGTTCATGATTAAAGATCAAGGACATCAATATCAGACATACATGTATCTTAGATAAATTTGATACAAATCAAGGTGCACCCAAATTTGTTACATAAGTCTATTTTAAGTTACATTGTGGGCCCATAACCCAAAAATCCTAAGATCATTTTCATGTCTTAAATTTTGGCAAAAAAATGATGCTGTTTAAATGAATCAAGTGGAATAAAACAATACTTTACTTTTCTAAGATATGAAAATCATCTTACTGTCTAACATGGGGATATGTCAAATTTTTACAAGAGGAGTGACAACCACCAATTGATTTGGAAGTTGGACAAGAATTATATATTAGTGTAAACCTATAAATTTAAGTTATTTTATGAAGTGTTTGTGGGTGATAATTGTTTACTATGAATTCTAATATTTTTGTACATCTTTTATTTTATTGTACTTGTTATTAGACTTGATCAATCCAATAATTTTGTACTTGAGTATTATCTAGGAAATATATACTTAGAAGGTTATAACATGTCATTAACTACCTATGAGTCTATGATAGGGTGATATATGTTGAAAGATGTTTTGACGAGGTTAAGTGTTACAAATAGTCTATAAGCTATTTTATATTATATCCTCATTAGATTCAAACTTGCCTCAAAACTTTGAATGACTATGTGAAATGAAATATAGTTTATTTAAAGGAAATTGTGTACTTGTTTCAATTTGATTGTTTAGGAAAAGAGGATACGACCTGTAGTAAAGGACACCTAGATCCTTTTACTCAAATGCAAAATTGGCTTTGCACAAAGGAGTGGGATCTTGATATTCACAAGACTTCCATAATTCATCATGATGAAATTCAACATTTTTCTATCATTCTAGATTTCGACAATGGTAATCAAGAGTTTGTATTCATTGCCCAAGATTTTGTGGTAATGAAATGAGAGAAAGCTTGTCTTCAATAATAGGTCTTGCCAATTTCCAACTCTTGGTTTTATTCAGTGTTACCCGGGGACATGTCCCCGGGTCTAAACCACCCCCCCTCCCCGTCCCGGAAACGTCTCGGGGACTGGAGACAGCCAGGGGAGGACAACAATGTACTATGTTTAATATCACATGCATACTCACAATGAATTTTGAATTTTGAATGCATATTGAATATTGTCAATGAATTCTTAACACAAATGTTATATGCTAAGTTTCTATAATGTATATATGCATGCTCTATCCATGTTTTCTTATGAATATTAAAAGTTTCCCTATATATTTTATATAGCTTCCCCCCTGCCGTCCCCAAATTTGGCCTAAAAAATCAGAAACTTGGGGACTTGTCTCGCCGTCCCTATAATGAACCGGACCAATTTTTTCAGTTTATTTCAATGAACACACTAATGCAAGAAGCACCCGTTAGGGTTAGTCCAAAACGAAACCAGCAGTTTGCAAGTAACTCTTTGCCAAGAATGCGCACTCAATCTCAAGATGAGAAAGATGCTGTCATATGGCAAGAGGGTCGTCAGTACAACTTGAAAGGAATTACAATGCTGAAAGTAAACTCGACACCAAGAATGTGCTTTCCAACCCAAGGTGGGAATGGAGCTACCATATGGCGGAGTATCTATTGTAAATGATGCAATACATAAAATGAACTCAACGCCAAGCATGTGCACTCCAAACCCGAGGTGGGCAAGGCGCTATCATATGGTGGAGATACTAAATGCAATACAAATAGACTGAACAAGGGCCAGTCTCTTCCACAGCCGTGGGAATACAATGTAACTTAGCAAGAAATAGAAAGGGCTGAACAATACTACTGTAATAGCCTTACAATAAGAAAAGTTGCCTACCAAGAACACTGAATTAGTGATATTTCAATGCTGCGATAAAGTTTAATGTATCTCCAATGCTCAATATGACTCCAAGACTCAAACCCAACTCCTAAAACAAACTCTAACAATCTGATATGACTGAACATAGACTGAAAATGCATAACCAGCAACACAGTAACCCACTAAAAAGCTCATAACTCACTCAAAACCCAACCAAATCACTTGAAACCAGATGCAAATGACAGCTAGAATGCTGACAATGAAAAACTGACTGAGAAATGACTATCAAAATGCAGCATTATTTTTTGGCACACTTCCCAAGACAGCCCAGAATGGTATGGCCAGGGAGAAGGACGATTTTGAGAAAATAAAATCATACACTCAATAATAAATTCTGAAACTCACCAAAGAGGGGTGCCCTAGGATGAGGAAGCCATATGTAAAGTACCCAAAACCAACAAAAATTCATGCAAAGACTTATGAGCAGATTTCTACTTCAGCCAAACCCTAACCAGCAAATGCAAAACTGACAAAATCTTTGAAATCTTCAACCTTGATGTTCTGTCTGCTTGTCTGGATGAGAAGCAGTCTCTGAAGCCTTAGCTAGGTGCTATCTTTCAAGCACGAAACCAAGAGAAATGGCTAGGAGGTATGCATCCCTCTAAGTAACTCTGAAAGTATTTCAGCAACATAACAGTATGATAGAAAATAAGATGGCAAATGAAGAATAGAAGCCTCCTTTTATAGACTTGAGAAGAATCTTCCAAAAGCATCTAGAAGGGCGCCCAAACCAAGGTCAAAGCATTTCAAATTTGAAGTTGACTCCTTATCCCTCCAAAGTGGCGTCCCTTTTTTAAGGCAAAATAAAACATTTAAATAAAATATTTCTCTCCTTAAGTTGGCGTCCAATTTCCTCAAGAGCAATTTGACTTTAGAAATATAAAAATATTTCTTCATGAGAAAATACCCCTCAAGGTCCCCTTCTTTAAAACAACTTAAAGTCATATTACTAGGACAAGGGGTTATATTATAAAATAAAACATTATTGTCTTTAAAATACTTATTTCTCCAAAATGAACCCCTCAAGCCAAAAATCAGAATTACCCAATGAACTGCTAGAAGAGGAAAGTTGACGGAGCTGGTGCTGACTGGACCATTGCTAAAAATAAAATTTACTAAAAATAGTAAATTCAAGAAGTTGCTCAGAATGCAATGCATGCGACACCATTGCGAAGTTTTATGAAAACCCAGAAAGAAATCGCAGTGAAATCCCAAACTTGAGGTCTTGAGTAAGTCATAACACTAAAATAGTAAGTTGTGAAGGTTGCTAGCGCGTTGCCAGTCGCTGCTGCGGCTCTTTGAAAACCCAGAAGGAATCCAGAATCCAAACACCCAAACTCCAACAAGCAAAATCTTGAATCTTCAAGAGAACCCATCAAGCAGTCGAAAACCCTAATTCTGCCACTGACTAGCCGACAACACACTGGGAATAGGCTATCAATCACTGAAAAGTGAAGTGCTAAAAACGGGGACATTACAGTCCCCGTCTCGGAAACTTGGGGTAACACTGGTTTTATTGTTGAGAGTTATTGGAAAATAGAAGTAATGAGCCAAGAGAATATTGGACAATAAATTGTCCTCATACTTTAGAGGATGGTATTAACCTTATTGATAGTCAAGTTGACGCAAGTATACTAACAACTATTCTCTAGGGACATCATTGTAGTATAGAGTCAGACATAACCAAGACAATCGCCACTAGCTATAGAGTTTTCAATTCCTAATTATATCAAAGCATCACAACAAAAGCCAATTACATGACAAGAAGGAGCAATGTCTATGAATTGCAAATCTGCAAGGTTGATTTGGGATCTTGGTAACTTCAGGAGCATCTTAGCTTGTGATTGCTTGACAACAAGCAATCTTGGGCAGGGCGGACTATAATGTCCTATTTTATTCCTAAATTTCTGCATTCTATGTTTCAAAAGAAATCAATAAAGATAATTAGTATTTCACCAAACTGGCATTAAATAAAGATTAAGTTGTTAAGAATGTTCAACTAGCATATGAAGGGTTGTGCCTCTTGAGCAAGATAAGGTATATAAGGAAGGTAGATCTAGAAGGAAAGGGAATGGGAAGAATTATTATGACTGATTACAACTAATAGCTAGTAGCACTAGCAAACTAACTTATTAAAAATTAAATTATTATTCTCCAAATGCAGCGATGTAGAGTTGTAACTATTGCAAAGGTAATAGGGGTGAAAGGTGTGACTCCCTCAAACTTGAGATATAAAAGGGAGAGCATTTCATTTGAGAAAGACAGCCATAACATCATTCAATCAATCAATTAAGAATTAATATTATGTGATTTCTTCTAATGTGAAAGATTGTAAATCCTAATGTGAAAGGTTGTGACTCTTTCAAATATGAAAGGTTGCGACTCCTCAATAATAAGATATAAAAGGGAGATCATTGCCTTGCGGAGAAAGAAGGAGAATTCAAGTAACATAGGAAAACTATATTGAGCAGCAAATCCTCAATTTAGAACAACAAATCAGACATTGAAAACAACAATTAATAATATTCAGAAAATTGAATTTTTGCAACCATTTGTGAATATTTGAGAATAAATTTATTATTTCATCAAAGAGGTATTTTATTAGAAATATTCTAGCAAATTCCTTGAGAAATCATGTCTTGAATTTGTTAAGTGTCTTTCAAATAGGAAGGAAGGCCAACCTTTTGAGTTCACGAGAGGTGAAACAATGACTGACAGATCATGCTCTTATGAGACATGCCCCTTAATTTTTTGTCTTGATTTTTAGTATCAATTACAATGCAACACGCACCTATTAAGGTTAGCTCCAAAACCAAAACGATGCGGAATAGTAACTCTAACCAAGAATGCGCCCTAAAACCACTGAAGGAAGAGGGCGGGCATATGGTCAAAGGATCCCTAGGATCTAAATAACTCAATACTGAAATTGATTGCTACTGAAAGGTAAAAGATATAACTCAATGCCAAGAATGTGCACACAAGATCCTTTTGAAGGCGAGGTGCTAACATATGGCAGAGTACTTATTACAAAACTGAAAGAACTTAGGCGGTGAACCAGCCATGAAGATTTCCACTCAACCACCAATTCAGTGGGGGGGAAAGAATTACAAAACAAACTAATTCACCCGCTGTGGCGGGCATCCACTTGTGAGTGGGAATTCACCACTTTTCAGTGGGTACAAAGAGAGATTAACAAGTTCTTTTTCCACACTGGCGGTAAACCATCCAGGGGTTACAATGTTTGAATAGAATTTTACAAGTAATTGCAGCAATAACAATGGTTGGATTAGTACTACTAATTCTCAACCTTACAATCAAGAAATCTGCAAATTACAAGTATTACAATGATAGAGAACAATGCTAAGATGTAAAGAATGAATTCTTTACAATGTTTAACACTCAAATGATGAAGTAAAGGCCAAAAACAGAAAACTAATGCAATCTGATATAAAATCTGAGTTCTGGAAATTCTGATCAGCAAACAGAAAACACCATGAAAAGCTCATAACTCCATCAATATACCTCCAATCGAGATGAAACGAAGTGCATTGATCCTTTGGAGGATAGGCGCCCAAGACACAATGAAGAAACAACTTCAAAACACCTTCTATTAATTGGCACGAATTCCAAAGCAAGTTGCTGGAGGAAGTATGGCCCTAGAGGAAGTACGACCTCTCTAGAAAATCAAACGCTTCACCATAAAATCTGACTTTTTGCAGAAAGGGTCGCCCTTGGCATAGAATTGATAAGCATCAATACCCACAATGAGATTTAAATCATACAAAGACTTGCAAGTGAAAATCTACTTCCGCCATTTAATAACCAGCAAGTACAAAACTGAAAATTATCACCAATTTCACCACGATGAAGCTCTATATGCACTTCTGAATGAAGCACACTCCCAAATGACCATCTAGGGAACCATAGTTTCAGGCCCGAAGAATGGTGTAAATACTAAGCTCCCCCTTAGCCGAGTTCTAAAATCAATTTAGTAGCATAACTTTACATTATTTTCCAAAGGTGATCAACTCTTCAAACAACAGCAATATATAAGTTTCAATTGGCAAATGAAACTTTTCAAATTCCAAGAAGTCGAAACACTTCAACTTCCGAGAGGGACGCCACCTTTAAGCATTTACTTTTTGAAATAATAAAAACATTATTCAACTTCCCTTTTAGGCGTCCATTTCCATATTGCAACAATAAAACATTTATTTAAATCATTAAATGCACAATTGACCCCATAATGTCCCCTCATTAAAAACAACATGAAGTTATCACTCCTAGGCATGGGTTACAACTGAGTAATATAAAATTGACTAAGTATAAACTTAGTCCATTGAGATAACCAAAGCCAAACTGAAACTGAAGGTTAGCAAGATGACTTGAGCTGAATTGTTGATGATACTACTGCCAAATTTAGATTTACTATAAATAGCCAATGCCAAAAATAGTAAGTTCGCTTCAAAACCAACAGAAAGCCAAACTGAACAACCGAACTGCAAGGGATTGAACTGCTGCTAAATAGATACTGCTAAAAGATAGACTTGCTAAAAATAGCGAACTGCTATAAATAGTAAGTCTGCACAATATCCTTTGAATGCCAACTGAGTAGTATCTGAAAGAGGAAACCCTAATTTTCTGCTTCAGCTTAGTCTATGGATTTTCGGAAATAGGCTAAATCCAAAAGAAGAGTGTATGGCTAAAATGGGGACATTACATCTTATTAGGTATGCCACCTAGAGATGGAATGGACACCCATCCTTTCATGCTCATGGGATAGAAGATGGAATGGAAGACCAGACTCTAAGGTGGATTGAGGGATGGAAGGCCAACCCACTTTCCATGCTCTTGCAATACGAGGACGATGAACCTTGAGATTGTTGTTTGCAAGCATTTCCAATGAATTCACAATGTGATTTTCTATAAGGAATATGATATGATTTGTTGATTCAAATGTTAATGATGCTATGATTTATTGATCTATATGTTCCACAGCGTTTCGGGGACGGGGATGAGGGGACGACAGGGATGCGTTTCCGGGACGTTTCCTAGGGGGCCATTTTTAGGGGATGGTAGGGGATAACAACATACAAAATATATAATATATATAATTTTTTCAAAATTTATTAATATATTATAGAGAGAGAGAGGGAAAGAGAGAGATATGTCAATAAATTAATAATTGATAACAACAATATCAATATGTAAATAAATCGCTAGAGCAATAGTATAACAGCATAATAAATGTCACTAAACTTATTATTGTAGCCTATGATCCGGGTATGTTTGTATTTCATTGGGAATCAATATAAATTAGATTTTGAAGGAAATGTCTGCTGCTATAATCAAATCAGACTTATATCACACCTGTAATGCAATGTATTTAGACTTGATATAGTGCAAATAAAATCAGATTTGAGGTTGAATGTTTCATATTTGTTAATGTTATACTTATGATAGTAGTTATCATTTCTATGTTTTATGCAAATGATTTGGCATTAAAATTCAATCAAACACAAGCATAAACATTCATAAATCAAAACTCAATCAATTTGCATGCCAAGTGTTTGACAAAATGTCAAATAGCCCAAACTCAAAAATCACCTTAAAAAGGAGGACGAAATATTTAAAAAATCAAAATTTTAAATTTTTTTAACCCAAGAAGCTCCTTGTCTGTGGGGGACGACTAGCTGTCCCTGGTACAATTGGGGACATTTCCAACATCCCCCATCTGTACCGGGGACGAGGAACCATCCCCAAAGGGCAAGGGAAGTTTCCTCCCATTTCCTACTAGTTGGGCTATTTCGGGGATGGTTGGGGGACGTCCCCTTTGTGTCCCCCCGTCCTGGGGATGGCTAGGGACGGGGACAATAGGTTTTGGGGCAGGGGACGCATCCCCATGTAACACAGATCTAAATATTATGATGTTTTATGTATATATTTGAATATTATCATACTTTCTTGTTACCTAATATCTCAATTACTAGGTTCCTTGGATTTTGCTCCCATGCCCGCTTTGGGAGCATTTGGGTATGGGAGTGGCTGGGAGCGACAGGGTTCTCTGTGGGTTCCATTAACTACATTTATTGAAACTTAATTAACCTTTTCAACCTATTTTAATTTTTGTTTTGTGTATAAACAAGAGAATGTGCCTTCATTTATGAATGGATGTTAAATGATCCTTACACTAATAATTTTTAAGTTTTAACTATCCCTTCCATTTACTCATTTATAGGACTTGTAGTGCACAATACGGTCAACATTCTCCACAACACTCTTATTTTTCTTTAGTGCAATATTAATTACCTTGTATTCATTATACCTTTTTTTTTCTACTTTCCAACCATATCATTTCAATGCCAATCCAGAGTTTGCAATACAAAACCACAGAACTTGTAGTGCAATGAAAATGTATATGCTTGAATTTTCTTCGCTACACAACCCAACAAAGCATCTGGACCTTAAACTAGTGTCCTATAGAGTTTTCTATTGAATCATAACACTTGATGTTTCAACTTAATGTAACAGATGTGATTATTAGCATTTGATAGACATCATGAAGATTGATGATTGATGAAGTATCATACTATCAAATGTATTTACAACTGTATATTTTTAATTTTTTTGTATATATATATATTCAATGGCGAAGGAGCAGGAGGAAGGCGACAATGGAGAAAACCAGGCAAAGGAGAAGAAAAAAGGGAAGTTAAAACACATTGAAAACCAAACAGTCAGTCTATTAGAAGAGGCAAATGAGGATGTGGAGATGCTTGGAAAATTGGCAATCATTTGCAGATTGATTGGGCCAAGGTTGGAAAGGGTCAAAATTAAGAGTTGGTTGAACGAAAATTGGCCAACAATGGAGTTAGTAAAATTCATGCCTAAAGGTTTTTTCATTGCAATTTTCTTGTCATTTGAAGCAAGGGATGAAATTCTTCATGGAGGGCTGTGGAAGATTGAAGATTACCCCATTTACATGCAGAAGTGGAGGCCCAATTTCAATCCAGTAAGTGTTGTCCGTAATGAAAGAATTTGGTTTCTCCAAATCTTGGCTGGAAATGATAAACTGGTGTATCTCTACCCCAAGATAATTCAATATTTGTAAACTGTTCATTATGTGGTTTCTTTAATGCTTCTAATGGTCTCCGTTAAGGAGACCCAATATCCCCATTTTTGTTTGTAATCATGGTAGAGTTGACGGGTAGGTGGATTAAAAAACTGAGGTACGAAGGGGTTGATCCAATAACACATTCCCAGTTTGCAGACGATATGGCCTTGCTTGGTGAGGCAAGTGTGAGAGAAGCAGAAGTGATAAAAGGTGTTTTGGAGAAATATTCCAGGGCCTCGGGGCAGATTTTAAACAAAGAAAAATCTGAAATTTATTTTTTTAATACAAAAAAAGTGGTACAAAAGAGAATAAGCAGAATCCTGAACTTCTCTATCGGACAACTGCCAACCAAACATTTGGGAGCCCCTTTATTCACTGGCATATGCAAATCGGTGTATTGGGAAGAGGTCTTAAGAAAATGCGAGAATAAGGTGGCGGCATGGCAGAGTAGGTGATTGTCATTAGCGGGCAAAATTTTAATGATAAAAGCAGTGCTATCTGCGGTGCCAATATACATGATGTCTTATTTCAAAGCTACAACCAAGACAATAAGCAGGTTGGAAGGCTTCATGAAACGCTTCTTGTGGGAAGGATCTAAGGAGATAAGGAGGATTCTGCTCATCAAATGGGAAACTGCGTGTCAGCCGAAATACCTGGGTGGTGCTGGGCTACGAAGGATGAAAGAGAAAAACTTGGCGTTGGGCGGAAAGCTATGTTGGAAAGTTTACAGAGAACCAGACAAACTTTGGTGTAATATAATTCACCATAAATACTTGGATGAGATGGTTGTGAAGAGGATCCTAACGCAGGCCAATACATTTGTGGGGTCACCTATATGGCGCTTCATATGGGAAAGTAGAAGAATAGTGACAAATCATTTAACTTGGAAGGTTGGTAACAACAAAACAATAGATTTTTGGTGCATTTCATGGAATGGAAGGCAAGCGTTGGTGGAGCTGTGTACGGACACAGGCTGGTTAGCTGCAGTCAAAGAGAAAAATGGACATGCGGTGGTGGAGTATGTTTTAAGTAGGGACGACGAAGGTTTGCTCGAATGGAATTGGGAGCTGCTCAACTCACTGCCATTACCAATGCAAGATAAGGAAAACATGCTGAAAGCACTGGGAGCAAGGAAGATCTTGCTCACAAATGAAGAAGATGAAATAGTCTGGAGCGATTTGAAATCGGGTGAATATTTAGACAAATTAGGCTATGAAATCCAAAGGCACAAACTGGAGATAAGGAATGGCCGGGCAAACTTTGCTGGAAAAGTGAGGTATTGCCCAAGGCAGGGGCGTTTTTGTGATCTTCTTTGCACAAGCGAATTCTAACCGGTGACAAGCTTTGTAAATTTGGGATACAAGGGCCCAGTATATGTGCACTTTGCCGCCAAGATGATGAAAGTGCTGATCATTTGCTTTTGAACTGTGATTTTTCCTCGCACTGCTGGGATTGGTTATTGTGTTCAATAGGTTGGTCAACACCTA
Source organism: Sequoia sempervirens (assembly GCA_007258455.2). Lineage (NCBI taxonomy): Eukaryota > Viridiplantae > Streptophyta > Pinopsida > Cupressales > Cupressaceae > Sequoia > Sequoia sempervirens. The sequence continues at coordinate 66,305 of VDFB02257936.1, read as the reverse complement.
GACAAAATGATCTGTTGGGATTTCTAAAAGGCTGGCCATTGAAGAATTCTAGGAATTTATGAGGGAGTGTCTGGGTGGTTGCTCCCTCAATGGTTGCCTGGCAAATATGGAAGGAAAGAAATCGAAGGATTTTTTGTGACCAGGCTTTGGGAGTGGTCGAAATAATAAAGAAAATAGAGGTGGGGATATGTGAAGTTGTAAGAGCAAAATTGGTAAAGAAGAGGCTAGTGAAATTCACAGTCTGGGATGAGAGTTTGCAGAAAGAGTGGAAGGAACTCAAGCCTCCAAACTGACAATTTACAAGTTCTCTTAGTGGAAGAACATCTGTCAGGTGGTGCCCTCTGTCTGGTGACAGGCTCATGTTGAATTTCGATGGGGCATCAAAAGGGAATCCCGGGAAGGTGGGTGCAGGATGCTTGATAAGAAACGCCAAGGGTGAGTGCATTTGGGCATTGTCAAAGAAAATCAAGGAGGCTACAAATAACGAAGTAGAGTTCGAAGTGTTGGCCAGTGGGCTTCTCTTGTGCATACAAAAAGGCATTTTTTTGATTGAGATAGAGGGGATTTGCAAATCTGTGTGGATGTAGTGAGCAAAAATCATATTCAATGTTGGCGTCTAAAAAATTGGGTTGCTGTAATAAAAGGTCTGTTGGGGAATTTTAGTTGGTTTTCAATTTCTCATATTTATCGTGAAGCCAACATGGCAGTTGACTGGCTGGCTAATAAAGGGGTGTGTCAGGAAGGATTAGAAGTGCTTTTAGGACAAGTTGATTTGAAAGCTGACTTAGAAGCCATAATTATTCGAGACAGTTTGTTTGACAGGTAACAACAGGACTGAAAGTTTCATGTGGGGTATTAGTGGGTGACAACAATGATATATTGGATTTGTTCTAAGTTCTAAGTGGGTGTGTTAATCAAGTATTTTACATTGTATAAGCACTAAGATATAGTGTAGTTGAAAGGCATATGTAAACTATGATGTAGCATGAAGCTCTGAAATTTAATAGAGGGAGCCACCCCCTTTGGTGGTACTTATCTAAAAAAAAGTAAATATATATAATACAACCATACCCTAACGTACTGTACCCAAGGAAAAACAATTGCCGTACTAGCATACCTGTATTCCGTACTCGATCCCGTACTAGAAATGACAACTTAGCCTAATATTACTAATATCAGTTCTTAGTGAATAATATTGCTTCACAGGACTAAAATTAGGAATTTTCCGAAAGGGGACATTATAGGCCCCCTCATACTATAGATGGAGGTCATGTTCTTGTCATTTCTTCCCATTTGAAATGATAGTCTTATTACCTAAAGGTGATAACAAATTCTATTCTCCCTAATTCTATAGACAATAGGCCAAATTTAGAGTTCTCACCCTATCTTGTTTCAAACCATTATTGACAGAGGGAGTGGTCAAGTCCTTATAACAACCCTCAAGCTAGACACATAGATAGTGGGCTTATCTCTTCAAGGCCTAGTGGGTGGGGGCAGAAAAGTGAGTGGTGCACCAAGGGGTTTTATCCTTCTCCATATTAATCGAGTGGCCCTTGACCCTCACTGATATAAAGGTAGTGGTCCCCACAGGATCTATAGATGATAGGCCCTTGATCTATTGAGTTTGAACTCGTAACTGCACACGTTGAACCTACACTTGTTGATATTTTATCTGTGTTAAGAGAAGAACATCATATATATAGAGCCAAAGGAAATAGATATAGTCTATCCTAAAAAAAAGGTGAATGCAACAGTGTTCCATGGGGATGCGTCCCCCCCCAAAATCCTTGTGTTTCCTAGAGGGGGACGTCTCAGAGACTTGGAGACTTGGGGGGGACGTCCCCCCACCAGACCACCACCAGTGCCACCATCCCACCACCAATGTCGCTGTCTCCAAGACGCCGCTAGGTCTTTGAGGATGCTAGGGTGTCCTCAAGACATCTAGGGGACTCCTAGTTGTCTCCAAGATGTATAATTCTTATACATCTTTTTATAACTATTTTTTCAAGTACTATATGTATCTCAGCACCTTGCCGCCTCCCCTGACCCCACCGCACCCCCCCAAAAAAATAAAAACTTAGTCCCCCTGTCCCCGCGTTCCCGAAACATGTCCACTACTGTCCCGCCATCCCTGTCCCTGAAACCTCGTTGAACATAGGAATGCAATGGCATCATGTCCAAAATATGTGCAAACCAGCAAAATCAGGAAACAAGTACCTAACAAACATTCAAACATTGCCAATCTACCTTTTAATCCTTATAATAATTTCTAATGTAAGGCAAGTTATACCTGATAAGACATAGTTCCTGCATAATGTAAGACTGGAATATAAGGTAGAAACTAGGATCACTACTTAGTGACTATTTTTAGATTGATTCCAAAAGGTTGATAATGTCTTAGAATGGATCCAAAATTATCCTATACTTGTTGATGGTACCATGTGTATAGTCATTTGAATTTCCAAGCATTTTTTGCCTCATCATTCTGTCTCTCCTATACCTGTGTAGATAGATGACATTCTAGTTCATAGCTAGCATAAACATATTAAGTCTGATGAGCAGCTTAGAGTGAGCAACAAGCTCATGTAGATTTTGAGATTATTTTACCAACTCTACAATTGCCAATATTATTATTTTTCTTTTGGAGTTTTGTATTTCTTATGTTTTTGAATTTCTTGTTGGAAAGTGTTTCTAGATACAGGTACAATTCAGGATTGGCCACTAATTTGCTATAAGATTGAATTGAAACAATGCTATTGTTTTGTGACAAGGACTAAAGAGTGCATGAGAAACTGAGTTGCTTTTTTTTTTTTTCATTTGAATTTCTGTAAAGATCGCTCGAGAGCTAGTAATAAGTCCAACAAATCCACGGCTGGGCTTACTCCTTATGACATATAAAGACAAATTTCAAATTCCAAACCGATTTCCAACAATGGATCTAATTAAAAATCAGGTATCTTGCATAGAGCAGTACTATTGCTATCTCTGACAGATCTTTTTGATTTTTATGGTTGGTGTTAAACAACTTTTATTTATTTATTCCATTGCTATATTTCCTTTTACAGTGGGACGAACCAAACAGACTGATTGCTGCAATGTCAGTTGAGGTTTCAGAATTATTTACACGAGAGATGACAAGGGTAAGTATTTGTTTCCATCGCTCTCAAATGCTCCAAGTACTACTGTTTTGATGGTAGGATACATATGGAAAGAAAGTAAGCTTCTTTACTGTAGAAAGCTGCTCCTTGTAATTTGCTAACAATACATAGTTGAACTTTAGAATATAGGATCTTGTTTTAATAATATAATTAAAGTGTTCAAGAGAGAACAAGAAATTTTCACAAAGAATAAAGCCGCCTGATAGACATGAAAAGTATAAATTTTCCTTTAAAGTTGAACTAATATATGAATTGTGGTTCTGAAATATGCTAGGAAAAGATTGGGAGCTCATCCAAAATTTGTTGATAATTAAAATAATCTAAAAACACCTGGTAATTGGATGAATAAGAGCTTTAAAATTAATCAGAAGATCGAGAATGCTTTAGAAATGCCCAGACAAATTAATCTTCCTTGTCTTCTATTTATTTCACTTTTTGGTCCTTCATCCAAGCTTTTTCCATCATAGCTACAAGACTCAAACTCAACACAAACTCGACAAGTTGATTTTTTATTTGGACCTAAACTTGGTGCACGGATTTAGGCAAGGCTCGACAAATTGAAAAAAACCAAGAAATATAGATATTTTTAAGGATTTAATACTATTAGCATGCACCTTCAAAAAGTAAACTTTAAAGACACAATCAACTAATCATAAAAGCTACTTTGATCGTATACACAGGTACAACTTTGATCATATACACAGGTACACATTGATCATGCAAGCAGATTTTAATTTAAGAAAATAACATTTAGAAGTATATAAATATTGTCATGTCTTTTAGGTGTACAAAACTTGTGGATTATGATATCCGTGGCATCAAAAACTAAAATCACAAGATGGAGTGGTGAACTATGGTAGAAAGGAGCTTGTATCTCTCAGCTTGACATTACTAGCTCAATGTGGAGTTATGTGTTTGTATATTAGACAAGTTTGCAAATACTAATACAGCCTCAAGAGCATTACTTAGGATAGGGCTTAACTAAGCAAACTATTATTGTAAATGTAATTTAGTTACTAGGAATTTAGTTGGGAAAAAGTCAAAAGAATAAAAAAAACTTTGTTCCATACAACATGGCCCAAAAATTGTAAAAGTCACCCTTAATTTTTTTTTGTAAACTTGTTAGCTCAACAAAATAGAAATTGCCAAACAACTTTCCTTTCCACTTTTTGATCACCAAGTTCCCAGTGTGGGTGAGGTGAGAGTATATGGTCTACAAGATTACAATAATACTTGAAATGAAGTAGTTGAAAGTAATCCACCTATCTAGTGGGGTTAGCTTAGCAACTTCCACTTTTCAATGGAAAAGCATCAAACAATACTAGAAATATAATGCCAACTCTTCACTTTTTAGTGGTGGGAGAATACAACAAGAAAGAGCATCTCTCCCACTTTTCAGTGGTGGGTGAATACAATAAGATAGAGGAACTCTACCGCTTTTCAGCAGTGAGTGAGAACCAATAAGCCACTTATTTAGTGGGGTAAGTAACAACAAAATATCAAGAGAAGTTCACTGGTGGTACTACCACTCAGTGTTATAATGTTAGCTCATTTGAAAACTTATAAATTCAAGATATGCATCTGCTGTTACAAGTATGGTCATGAAAGAAATTGGTAGAACATCCCCACATATGTCAAAACATCAAAGAACTAACTACCCATCATGAAATTAACAAATATACCTCAAAGATTGGAAAATATATGACTGATGCAGGTCCTAAAGAGGTCTGAGACCTTGCTGTTACAGTCTAGACAGCGAGATGTAAACTCAAAAACTTCATCAATTTACTCCCACCCGCACCCGAAATGAATGCAAGCTATAACCATGTTTCCAAACAGCTCTAAATGACTTATCACATCATCAAAATTTTCATATTGAAAAACCAAAACTAAAACTTCAAAGCAGCTCCAATGGTGACTCCTGGCTGGAATCACACCACAGTCTAGCTAGGGAATATCTCACAATTCCAAAACTAGAAATCTATGAGGGATTTCATCCTCAAAGATTGAAGAGAACCAAAGCCATTTCAGCAGCATAACATTATCATTCTTCAGCAATCCAGATGAGCCCCCAACACTTCCTTTTATAGCTTTTTTCGTTGCTTTTACAAAAAAGCGTTTTTTTGTTGCTTTTTCAAAAAAATGTGTTTGCTTTTTTGTTGCTTTTTCATAAAAACACTTTTTACTTTTTCGTTTTTTTTTTCCCAAAAAAGCCCTTTTTGCTTTAATTTAAATAATTCATTATGTGCAAACATTTAATCACTTTTCCAATGAGCTATTACACTAAGTTGTTCGTTAATTATTTCTCAACATTAGTGGAATATTAATTAAATAACTTAATAACTCACCCAACTTGCAGAAAGTTTTGAAACACATCGGAATACAAATTTGACCACACTGATATGATATTTAGGAAATAGGTGAATAAGAATACCCAATTTGGCGACTTACAATAGATAAACATGCTGTCCAAGAAGTTCGGAGAACACCCCAAAAGTCAGAAAACACTTCAGAGAGTGTCATTCAGATCATTATTGTTCACATAGTTTATTGCCAACAAAAGAAACCTTGTAACTCTGAAACTGCATTGTCCAAGGTCTTTGGAGTCCCCTTGCCTTACCAATTAGCCCACGGGAACTCAATAAATAGGCTAACGGTCTTTGAACTGATTAGGCTTGAGAAGGGGACATTAAAAAAATATTTTCATTTTTCTTTTTCATTTTTAAACTAGAGTAGGAAGTTAGTTGCGCTTGTATTCTTATTTCATCTTTCTTGGCCTTGGGACTTATTTGTATCTTTCTTAATAACAGTATAGATCTATTTTTAAAGAACAAATATCTTGATAATAGAAAGTGACATAAGAACAATTAAAATTTGGGCTATAAAAGATAGTTGCAGTGCCATCCATACTTTTTCAATGTTTTGTTTGTTATTGTGAATTGTATTCCGTTTTGTTTGTTATTGTGAATTGTATCTCATTTTGTTTGTTATTGTGAATTGTATTCTTCCTAATGCAATATACCAAAGGGATGCTTTCATTACCATTTTGATGGACATGAAGCACATAATAAATATTCCCTTGGATGGGGCTGCTGCTTTGGGATGATGTTATTGGAAGTTCAAGAATTTGTTGCGTAGAACTTTATCCTTTGTCTAGGATTTGTTGTTGTTTACTGAACTGGTAGTTTTAATTGCATGGTATTGTTTGCAATTGTGGGACTGGCAAGGGTGCAATTCCCACTTCTTGTGTATGATTTTGTGTTGGTTGTTTTTTTACTTTTGGAATTGAAGTGTCCAAGAAGTGGGGAAAAACAGTGGGAAGGGCAGTTAGTAATCTTATTAACAAGATTGGTTTGTGACAGTATATTGATGAGACAGAAGAGGAGGCAAAGACTGCTTTGAGGAATAACAGACACATTTTGGACAGATTGGTAGCTGAATTACTTAAGCACTCAAAACTTACCGGCTTGGTAATATTTGTCCATCCAATACTATTACTTTGATGGTTATATATTGTTTATGATGATTCTTTCTGATGTATGGCAACGAGTCTCTTTTTTGTTTAGTTCATAAGGTGTATTATGAGAAAAATAAATCAAATCTACTATTTTTGATAGTAAAAGCATGGTTCATATCCTAGGCACCGCAAGCAATTTTTGTTTCTATCTTGTGACAGAATCTAAGGAAAAATATCTTTATGGGCATTAATCTAATTGACAATAGACATTGGATTGTATGGTCAACATTAATAATGATTTCTAAGTATTCCTATTTTGTCATTTACAGATGATTAAATTCTATTGGTTTAGTCAAGATGCAATTTTCCACTTTGCAAACTGTAATATCGCCAACTGGACAACCTTAGAAAATATGCAATCTTCCTAATGTGTGCAAGCTGAAATGATGAAAAATGCCAAAGTAGATGCCAAGCTCCAATGAAATAAGTTTGGGAAATCCTTATTGGTCAAATTATTCAACTATGTAACAGCAAATCTAACCTTCCACATGCTGATTTGATTTTTGGAAACCCTCAAATTAAAAAATAATCAAGTATAACAGCAGATTTAAACTATTTATGGCTGGTATGAACACTCAGAACTTGCTGCAAAAATGTTGTATGGATCTGCAATTAAAGGGATGTTGATGTAGGCTGGAAATAATGTCAAAACAGCCACAAATTTGTTGGAATGGTACAGTGCTTCTGTAGGATGGTGGCAGTTAGGATGTAGGTTGTACAGTGTCCTTGGAATGATGATGAAATCTCCAACAATATATGAAAGTCCTCCAAACTAGCAGCAATATCTCTAATAGCGATTCAAACCCTAGAAGCTGTGAAAATCTACAATGATATGATTCAAATGGCTTGTACGGGTGCAAGGAGGATTAATATGGTGGCTGGAAACAACAATATGGTGACTGGCAACAAACAGCAGATCATTGCTGAGATCCTTGGAAAAAAGCAACCCTATGACTGAAACTGCTTGTATGACCGCAAATGGTGAAATGTAGTGCTTGGAAATGATGATGACAGCAGTCCTAAAGCTGGGTGCAGCAATAGAAATCTTCCAAATCTCTGCAAATATGAATGTTATGATGATTTCTAGGTTTTTCTAGGTTTTCTAAGATCCTTGGTGGGCAGAATTGCTATTTTTAGCACTTACTATTTTTAGTAAGTTTCAGTGCACCTCAGCTTGGGCTTATATGGAGTTTGGACACACTATTTTTAGCAGTTGCTATTTTTAGTAAGTGCTATTTTGGGCAATGGGTGCTGGTAGTAGTTTAGAGCAAGGTTTCCAGTTGTTGCAAGGTTGGTAGTTTCAATGGTGAGTTTTGTTAATTTTGGCATATTATTTGTCCATCATTACTTAAGTCCTCGAAAAAGTTAATTTTATGACTTAAGTTATAAAGTTATTACTTGACCCCTTGTACCCCACGCCTAGACTTAACAACTTAAAGTTGTTTTAAAAAGGGGAAACTATATTTCCTAAGTTGGATGCCCAAATGGAGGGATAAGTGAAAATAAAATGAAATATTTTTTTTCTAAAATGGTGGGCATCCCATTTGGAGGGAAAAGGTATTTAGAAATCGAAGTGCTAATTTCTATATAAGGCCCATTGTGCTCTTATTTTCATTATGCAATCTTATGATAACAAAGTGTTGACACAGTGAGGATTGAATCCTTTACGGGCTTTGGAGACGAAAACCTTCAAAGTTGCTTTTGGTTTTGGGGTTGAAAGATACTCCCTAGCTGGATGTGGGTGTGGCTTCATTGCAGGAGTCACCATTGAGGCTTTTTGGTGATGGATTTCAGTTTGCTTTCAGTTTTGGCTTTATTTGATGTTTTCTAGTTATGTATTTGGTGTGTTAGCTAATCTTGCTTAGTTTTTGGAGTGATTGGCGGAGCTTTTTAGAGTTACCTTTTGCTGGTCATGCCCTTTTTCCACCTCCTAGGCTGTACCATTTTGTGAACAACAAAGTGAAGCATCAAAGATCTGATTCTGGGTATTGGCGCAATCATCTTCTCTACCCTAGGCAATCCTATGCACCAATTTTCAGAATTTATGGTGGAGAATTGAATTTTCTAGAGGCAGATCGCTCCCTTCCAAGGCAGTACTACTGCTGATTGAAGATAGTTTGAGGTTCAGAAGTTATTGTGACATGATTGCAGCCTTTGGATGTAATGTCCCCATTTTGGCCATACGCTCTTCTTTGACTGATAGACTATTTCTGGAAATCTGTAGGTTGATCAGAAGTGAAATTAGGGTTTCCTTGCTTGGAGGTTTGTGGCATTTCTAGGTATTTACTATTTTTAGTAAATACTAATTTTTGGCAGTGGTTCAGTTGTCAGCCTTCAGTTCATCCTTTCAGTTGGAGCAGTTGCTTGTGTTTAAGTTTTGGCTTTCAAAAGCATTTTTTTGGTGAAATTTTGAAATAAAGGCATTAATGTTCTATTTTTCAGTTGACCCCATGGCCTAGTGGAATAACTTCAAGTTGTTTTAAAATGTGGAGTTGAAGGGGGGTCAAGGTCATTAAGGAGAAAATAGAATATTAAATAAAGTTATTGTTGCCATGAAGTGGGATGCCACCCTTGAGGAAGAATTAGAAATTCTTGAAATTTGAAAAGTCTCTTTTGTGACTTTTGGCGTGCCTTGAAGGGGAGTTGAAGAGTTTTCTCCTTTTCTATAAAAGTGAAGCCTTGCTCCAGCATTTGGTATCCATGAAATTATGCTAAAGTTATGCTGTCGAAATAACATTGTGATTATTTCTTCGAGGGATGCTTACCTCCTAGATTCCAATCAATTTCCTGTTTGAAAGACAACACCTAATTGGTTTATTTGTTGCTTCTCAAATCAGACTAGCAGATTGAGTTCATATGTTTTAAGAATTTTGGAGTTATTTACAGTTTTGGGTTTGCTGGTTCATCTACAGCTGAAGGTGGTGTTGATGTGATTTTTGTGACTGCACCAAACAGCAGAACAAAGTAATCCGAAGGCTACTCCATTCTCTCTTGATCAAAGAATTTTGTGCGCTAAGATTACAAGAAAGATCGCGCGTTCAACTCCAAGGTTCCGAAATGCTTTGGAATACCCTCAGTAGGTTCGTTGTGATATGCTATTTTTACGAGGGAACTTACACAATTGTTCAAGATGTTTGCAGTTGACAGCAGGTTAATGACTGGAAGGGAATTTTGTGCGAATGATCTAGCGATGAGGTACGTTTTCCTAAAACTAACCAGAAATAAACTGAATTGAATGGCTGCAGAGATTGGAAAATTTATGTCCTAGTCTAAATGCAATAGGGGGTTGAGCTTGACTTCAGTGGACCTCAACCGAACTTTGTCTTGCCTCGCGTCATACAACTTCAACAAGGTTGGTGCAATCTTCAAAGGAGCGACAAAAGATGTTCAGATCACGACTCAACAATGCAAATACCATCAAAACAATGCATATGTACACATGAATCTCGACTGAAGTTAAGTCTAAAAAGTATTCCAGTTGACCACGCTGGGCAAACTTACCATCAGTAAGCTTGCTAGTGGTATGGATTAAATGAAGCTCACTCAAATTAAACACAACCACCCACAACTAATTACTTGCATGAAAATGAGAATTACTCGAACTTATGTCCTACTTGAAGTTGAAGGTTGAAGAAACCTCACTAATTGCTCATAACAAAAGACAAATTCACCAATCAATGAAACTCTTTTGTTATGATAGTCTTCGTAACAATTCCTTACAAAATTCTCAAAGGGAGAACTTTCAGTCTCCTTCAAACAATGCCATGCAATGAAACTATTCTAACTCTAATTGTCCCTCTATGCTCTACTCTCTAATCTATAATCTCTAGTCTAATGATGTACAAATGAGGGGAGACCCCTTTATATAGCTGGCCAATCTCAATGGATGGTCCAAATCAAATTACAATGGACGACTCAGATCGAGCCACTTCAGCCCTATACTAGATTCTGCCCTAAAAACCGCTAGAAGGTGGAGTGGCGTAATTAATAAGCACAAAAATAGCAGATTCCTCCTTTGACCACTATGGGCAATTAATGCCCACTATCCTTCCAGAAGATTCTTGTCTAGGACCCTGTTTCCATTGTTCTCTCTAACTGCATAAGCAACAAATCTGGCCAGCACCGCATCAACTTCCTGTTTAGAGATCGCCGGAGTAAGATTGAGCTGATACTCGAGGATAGCAATCGTCTGTTCCTGCCGGACGCAAGACTTTCTCCAAGTCTCAATGGATTCCTGCGTGCTCTGCATAATGGCTGAGAATGTGGAGATATTTTCAAAGTCTATCATAGTAAATACCCTCATCTCTGAGAAGAATGGCTGCAACCTTCCCTTCAATCCACTTACTTCCACCTCCTTGGGAGTTAGCCTTCTGGTGAATAATGCCTCCAGTGTATTGAGGATGCCTTTATGAATATTTCCCATGGCCTTCCGGATTTTGGCCGATTTTGTCTTTGCCATGTCGAAGAAACCTCGGCTAGTGAACGCAGCAAAATACCAGCTAGGAAAATCGTATCTATCCCCTGCTTGAATAACCCCCTCAACCAAACTTTGCATTGGTATGCGCATTAGAGCAGCCAGGCGTGGAATAGTCTTATCTTGAAATATATGAGTATCATCCCAAGCCTGCTCAATGTTCTCCAAACGAGAGAGGATACTGGAAGCATGCCGAAAAGAGGAGACAAGATCTACAATGAATTTCTCGGCTTTAGCACGAACACCGCCAACCCACTTGTCTCCCTCCTGAATGGCCTTCTTCATTTCTTCGAGCCCGCTGATCAACTCTCGTGGAAGCTCAGCTAGAAGCTCCACCATTGGGTTCTCCTGAGCACATGGTTGTGCTAGATGCCGCACATATCCAACTAATGCCTTATGTTCTTTTTTCAATTTGTTGTACTTTCCTTCTTTTCGTTGCAGCCTATCTTTCAGTGCCTAGAAGGAGTTTTCAGCCTCCTCAATAACTTGTGTTCCAGTGGGACGCCCTAATTCAATTGTAGTGACTGTGTAATTCTCAGGCATCACATCACCTAGATCACACTCTTCCCTCGAAACCGCAACATGGAGAGTGCGAGAACCGACTTCATTTGTTTCCATCCTGGAGTACTTCCTGGCTCTCTTCCTCTTGGGTGACTTGCTTATCCTGTTCAGGAGCTCTTCCATTTCTATTGCTGGGTCGGTGTCGTCCTCCTGATCCCTCCTTATTGCGTTTGTGAGCCAATTTGGGATATTCTGTTGAGCGTTATAGATAATAAGCGGCTGCTCCTATGTTGCTTCTACTCCATGAACTTCCTCTTTAGCAACATTTGGCTGAGGCTCATCCGTTTCCATACGTTGACTATCCTCTTCAAGACCTCGAATCTAAGGCTCCATAATGTCTTCGTCCTCAAAGGCTGCCTTAAGTGCACGATCCAAGCGAATGTCTATTTCTGTTTCCTCTCCTTCATCTGGCTAGTTGGCACTCTCAGGATCATTGGCACTTTGACTATCAGGCTCCCTGGACAATGGCTAGTTGACTTCTCCAATTTCTTGCTCTTCATTCTCTCCAACCCTCTGATTTGCAAACATTGAAACTTCATGTACGCTGGAGGATTGAGCCAACAACTGTGTAGGCGATGCCTCCTTCGTCCCCTGAGGCTTAGGCTGAATTGGTTCTTCCTCTTGTTGTGGTTTTGCAGCTTGGGCGATTTGTTTCCTCCTCTTCACTGACATTGGTGGCCTCCGATCTCCCATGAGATTGTATGTGAGGGAAATTGATCTTCTCTTTAGCCTGTGAACATGCCCATCTACCCAGCTCCTTGTGAAAGTCAAGACAGGCATAGACAAAGTGTCTAAGTTTGTGATTTCTGGCTCTGCCCAATTAGGTGGCGGGATTGGTGTGTCCTTTATTGATTCATAATCCGGGTGAGTAAGTCTGGCATCTTCATCAACTTGATCCAGAACCTGGACCACCTCACACTCTCTGATCAACTTCAGAGGCAATCTAGAGAACATCCTCCTTTTGATTTCAGCTTCATCTCCTACATTTGCCTATAAATCTTCCAAATTAGCCTTGTGCCTATATTCTTCACCTTGCACAGTTCCAATCTTCCTCTGAGGATCGAAGTCCGACCGGGTGGTGTGGAGAGTGAGGTAGTAGAATTGCAATTCATCCTCCGCTTCCTTGGCTGCCTGCAAAGAAGGGATGCCTGCAAAGAAGGGTACTCCTCAAGCGAATTACCCATAACAATAGGAAAGTGCAATCCTCCTTTCTTTCTCTTCCTTATGATTTTGTTGTAGGCCATGAGTTGCTTAGACACTTCAAGCATCACCATTCTATCCGTGGGGTACCTTGGCAGTTGGTAGGTATAGGAATGGAACCCCTACAACCTTATATAAGTGAACTTCGGGAATTGGGTAAACCAAAACCCGTACTCTTCAATCAGTTCTTGTGCTTCCTTGGATATCCTTTGCTGCGTTCTTCGTTGAAGAGTCCTTGTGATATGCATAGTGAAGGCATCGTTCACCCTTTTGAAGTGGGAGGTACTTGTCAGGTGTAACTCCCTGTAGGCTTCATGGATTTTGAATTGACCGGGACCACATCCGATCGGCTCCTGGTATGTCAACCCCTTATATTTCGTCATTCGAGCTAGCATATAAATGACATACGAGCTCATGTAGAATGTCTTTGTTCTCCTTAGGTTTCTAAATTGTTCATCAATGTTGTCGCTAATCATCTGCGCCCAATCCACATATTCTTTGCCCTCCAACACCACACTGATGTAGAAGAACATCCAAGGCTCGAAAGCATACGCCTGTGGGCTGTCATTCACCCGGCTAAGCATCATGATTAGATCACAGTACTCTTGCTTTAGCTCCTTTGAAATAATCTGTTTTGGCAACTTGGCGCCATGAGGCTTTGGCTTCCTCATCCATGTTGTGTTGATTCTCTTAGCACACTTATCAAAGGACGAAGCATACATTTTGTTAGCCCTCTCCTTGGACTTGTACAACATTTTGTCTGCTGCTGGAATCCCAAACGCTTCTCCAATGGCCTCAGGTGCGAGGTTGGCCAACAACATGCCATCTGGAGAAACAATTGTCCGGTGGTCTGAATTGTAGTAGTTCGCACATTCCCTTATCAACTCTGAACATCGGACTGCTGGTGGAAAACCAACAGCTGCATACAACCCGCTTCTCACAATGTTGTGCGAAGTCACCGATGGAGGATAACCACCCTGCCCATAAATTCTTCTCTTGAAGGCTTCGAGGTTGAAAGAACCAAGATTTGTATCAGTCAAACCACCCAGCTTCGACACAAACTTTGATTCAGGGATAAGAGACTTCTTCAGCTGTTTAATAATGGCTTGCCTGGAAGCATTTTCTTTGCCAGCCTCAGCATTTCCAGCTCTGGCTGCAACCTTGCTTGTTCCGGCAGCATCTCCTCTTCTTTTAGCCATCTGCAAAATAAAAATCAAGCATTATAATTCTAACTTTTAAAAATAAAATACTGCGAGATAGCTGGCAAGTGGAGTTGGCTTCAAAAATAAAAAACTTCAGCATTAAAACTTGAACTCCAAACCTCGAGAATTATAACACTGAAATTAAAACTTCAAGCTTCAACAACTTGCAGCAATATTACTTCCAGCACTTCGAAAAATCAAGCTCAGCACTCTTACTTCGAAATTTCCTTCTTCTCAGCACTCACTTTCAGCTCTAGCACAATCTCAACTTCAGCAACTCAGAGAAATAATTTTCTCAACTCAGAAATTTCTCACTCACTTCAGCAATCACTTTCAGCTTCAGCACAATTTTCAACTCTGCAATTTGTGAAGAAAAATGGGTAGCTTCAGAGTTTTTATAACTGCAAGCAGGCGCCTAGTTTAGCAAGTGCCATTAATTCATTTCCCCATCACTTAGAAATTTCTAACTTGGGAGAGAATATTCCCAGCTGTCATAGAGTCGTCATAGAAATTTGCTATTATTAGAGATTCTTTCCTCGTTCGAATTTAAAATTTCCCTCCTTGATTGCCAATTATTTTCAATTGACTGAAGTAATTTTGCGAAATTTATTAAAATTACTTCAGCATAAAAATTTATCCCATCTTTAAATAATGGTGTATATTTTATTAAAATTTAATCTCAATGCCTTTTATTTCACTTGAGAAATTTTATTTTGTTTCCTTCGCCAACACCTTAGAAAAAGAATTTATATTTCAATTGTGAGCTCCAGTATTTTAAATCTCTAGGCAAAATTATTTTCCTCTCAGAATATTTTCCAAAATAAATTTTCCCCTTGAGAAATATCTCTTGACTTAAAAGTTCCATGTGTCTAAACGAAGGGGGCCATTTAATTTATTGAACTTTGGAAAATAATTTTAATCAAACTTTATT
Source organism: Sequoia sempervirens (assembly GCA_007258455.2). Taxonomy (NCBI): domain Eukaryota; kingdom Viridiplantae; phylum Streptophyta; class Pinopsida; order Cupressales; family Cupressaceae; genus Sequoia; species Sequoia sempervirens. The sequence goes on along the minus strand of VDFB02257936.1, from coordinate 51,262 downwards.
TAATTTCTCTAGCATGGGCAAACTTCGTTTTATCTCCAACGCCTTAGAAAATTTTCATCATTCAATCTTGGGCATATTTATCAACTTACAAAAAATTTCCATTTGATTTTTTTATGCTAGGCACAAATGATTTCTCTAGCTTTTAATTTCTAGGCGTATATGGAAGGTCATTTTAGATACTTAGATAAAATTTTCCAACTTTAATAATGACCCCTTCCAGCCAGGCACATACCACCCCTCAAACTTTTAATTTCATTGCCTTAGAAACATCTCCAATTTTACCCCTTAAATTAGGCGCATATGGGGGGTATCACTTTTAATTCACACGCCTTGGAAAATTTTAATTACCTTCTAATCTTCTTGGGCGCATACAAGGGGGTCTTCTTCCAATTTCCACCACTTAGAAATTTTCATGCCTGTGGAATATCTCCAACCTTTTCCATCAAAGCTGGGCGCACTCAAGGGTAGTAGCTTCAAGTTCTAACGCCTTAGGATTTTTCAAAGTCCCTCTCTTTACCTTAGGTGCATACTAGGTCTTCAGCTTTTAATTTTCCCAGCCTCTTCTCTCTTTCAGCCAAGGCACATTTGATAGGTTGGGCTTTAAGTTCACACACCTTAGAATATTTTGAAGACCCTTTCTACTTTCCTTCAAAGGTGGGCGCATTTGCACCCATGAGCTTTCAGCTTTTCACACTAAGAAATTTTTTAACATTTCTTTCCCAAGGCGCATATAGGGGTATTTACTCCAAGTTTTGAGTTTGCAATACTTAATACATATCAATTCTCCCCTTTAACCTTTAGGCGCAAATGGGGGGGTCTACTCCAAATTTGAAACACTTAGAAATTTTTTCTCAAACATTCATGCAAGGTGAGGCGCATTTCACATGGGTAGCTTCAAATCTAAATGCCTTGGTAGAATTTTCAACTCTCTTCCAAAGTTCTTGGGCGCATATAGGAGGGTGTGCTTTGAGTTTGAAATACTTAGCAACATTTCAACAATCTTTCAACCCCAAGGGCGCATTTCACCATGCCTACCTCAACTTTCTCAGACTTAGAAGAATTTTCATCATCTCCAAGTAGCTAAGGCGCATTCCACATGTTGGACTTCAAAATTTCTTAGACTTAGTGAATTTTTTATAGTTTCGTCTGATTTGGAGTGATTTGCTCACGTTAGCCCCGGCTTGCCCTAACTTTCTATTTTTAGAAAGTTTCCCAAATTTTGCATTTTGAACTGGTTTCTGGCTCTAGAAAGCTTGATTTTTGCTTTGTTTCGAACCTCGGATGTGATGAACTCTTGGCACCTAATGCCTGTCTGCACCTGCTATTTTTAACAACTTGCTAAAAAATAGTAATTGCTTAGGATGCGTTCAAATTTTGTGTGCTAACTGCCTGAAGGGTGTTGATCGTTACTGGATGCTTCTTCCGCATGACTGTAGTGTTTCGCCCTCGATTTTAGGAAACCCTAATTCTTCTGCACAGGCCTGCTAAAAATAGTAAGTGCTTGATTTTCGAACCTCTGCAATTCCATTTGACTTGAAATTCGCGCCGTGGGGTCTCCATCACTTGCTTGTCCTGCTCATATCGATGCCTCGTGCTGACCTGCTATTTTTGGCATGTTTTTGGAGGTGGTTTACTATTTATAGTAACTGCTCAGTTTCATGACTTCCACAACTCCGTTTGATTTGAAATTTGAATGCTGTGATCCTTATCGGTAGACTTGCCCGTTCACACTGGCGTCTGATGCTGACTTACTATATATAGCCTGTTTCAGAAGTGGCTTACTATAAATAGTAAGTGCTCCGATTGTCTTCAAATTTTACAAGCGGACTCCTTGAAAGATGCTGATCATGATGGGATACCTCAGTTTTTGGAAATTTTGGCATTTGACCTCTCATTTTGGGTCCCAAAGCTCGAAACCCTAATCTGTCTTGCATGTGCCTCAAATGACCTCCGTTTAACTCCGTTTCTGTTGCATGTCGTCAAGTTCGTGATTCTGAAGTGTTGGGCAGCTGTCGGAGTGGACCTGCTAAAAATAGTAAGTGGTTGAAAAAGTGATCAACCAGCTGTCGGATGAGTCTACATGTCACACTGCCCGAGAGATCTTGAAAAACCCAAAAAAAACCCAAAAAAATCGACATGTGAGCACTAGCTAAAAATAGCAAGTTCCTGAAAAGTGACTAGCTCTGCTTGCATGTTACGTCGTTGTGAAGCTCTCGGAAAACCCAGAAAGATTATGCAGACATGCACTGAGAAATCTCGCATGCAAACCCTAAAAATAGCCTTCGAAGAAAAAACTGCTAAAAATAGCAAGTTGGCCGTTTCAGCTCAAATTTTGCAAGCAAGCAACTCACAGTGTTCTAAGTGCAGTGCAATTGTTAGAATTTGAAAATCTCAAGAAAACAAACCCCAAATGGGCACTTACTAAAAATAGAAAATTGTCAGAATTCAGTGAAAATTTAGAGGGAGCCTACTTGAAGTATCCTGATAGCTGTGCTAAGCTCAGAACTGGACTAGCCAACTCAATTTGACCTCAAAGTTGTCTGAAGAATGTAAACCCTAATTCATTAGAAAATGCTCCAAACTTAGCCAAAATTCAAACCTAGGTCAAATGGTAAGTACATCACCAGACGAAAGAATAGACAGAGAGAGAGAGACCGAAAAACCCAAGCCAAAAGACCTGAATGAAGCAAAAATAAGGGGGTCTCCATTTTGAATGGGGCGATGTGTGAAAAGGTCACAACAGGTGGTTTTTGCATACAGCTCTTGGAGTGAATTTGTTTTGCTTGTGGGTATCTTTCCAATCTATTCCTACACCCAAGGCGACCATCTTTGGAGATTTGCAGATTTTAATTTGAAGTTTTGGATTTTTACTTGCCAAAATCTCCCTTGCTCAAGGCCGTACCATTATGGACTTTGGGAAATGTGCAAAGGAAATTAATACTCATCTTTTGAAGCTGTTTCTTCATCATGGCATGGGCACCTATCTTCTAGAAGATTATTGCAATTGATTTCATGTCATTCGGAGGTAAATTGATCAAATTATGAGCATTTTATGGTGTTCTTTGTTAGCTGGTCAAAATTTCCATAACTCAGATTTTTATATCAGATTGCATTAGTTTTCTGTTTTGGGTCTTTACTTCATCATTGGAGTGTTAAATCAACGAAAGAATTCATTCTCCTCTTCTTAGCATTGTTCTCTATCATTGTAATTTTTTAATTTGCAAATTTCATGATTTTAAGGTTGAGATATAGTAGTACTAATCCAACCATTTTAGTTTCTACAATTACTTGTTAAGTTTCACATTAATTACCCCTGGATGGTTTACCGCCAGTGTGGAGAATGAACATTTGATCTCTCATTGTACCCACTGAAAGTGGAGAATTCCCACTCTTGAGTGAATGCCCGCTGCAGCGGATGAATTAGATAGTTTGATTCTTCATGGCTGGTTATCCGCCTAAAATTACTTTCAATTGTAATAATTACTCCGTCATAAGTTAGCACCTCGACCTCATTGGGATCTTGAGTGCACATTCTTGGTGTTGAGTTTATTATTTACTTCCAACTTAGTATTTCAAGTTCAGATTATTGCTAATGATCCCATCACCATAAGCTATCACCTTGCCTTCAATAGGATCTTGGTGAACTTTCTTGGTGAAGGTTACTTTCAAGTTGGATATCTTTTGGGATCTAACGCTAACATTTGGTGTAGTGCTGGTTTGTGTTGTGCAATTCAACGAAAAAATTGGTTAGCATATTTCATTGGATGTCTCATTGTTGGCGTCTAGGCTCCTATTTTCCATTGTAATCTAGTTGGTGAAGTCACTGGCTTATTTGGGAGGTGTTTCTTGATAGTTGTGCCATTTGGGAGCTTGTTGGTTGGGTGTATCAGACTGCTGCAGCAGTCATATCAAACTTGATACACTTTCATTCTTTCATGTTTTGTGATGCCTAATTGCTCTTATGTTGCAAGAATTGATCATTGACTCAATGGGCTATCATATTGACCTGATTATCTCATAATTTGCTATAGTATCTTTGTATTCAATACTCATTGTAACGCTGAATTGGTAGTTCCAATCAGTGATTTGGTTCTTGTTGACTTGGATGCTTACCCCACTGAATAAGTGGCGCTCTCGCTGAATAAGTTGTTGAGCTTTCTTACTTTTATGTTATGACCGTTGAACAAGCAAATGAATTTACTTTACTTTCATGTTATGCCCGTTGAATAAGTGGAGGATCTTTCTTCGACTTGGTCAGCTTGCCGCCACATGCTTTCTTGCATAGTTGTAATTTCCGCTGAATAAACAAAGGTTTCATTTTGTGCTCTTGAGATTACATATGTACCCCATTGAAGAAGTGGTTTACTTTAGAAGCACGTAATTGTAAGCCTTACCACCATATGATCTCACCTTGCCCACATCGGGATCTGGGTGATCAGAAAGTTGAAGGCATTTGCTTTCAGTTGGTTTTGATTATCACTCACCCCACTGAACATGAAATATCCCAACCAATATTTGTACAATTTTCTAAATTTTTTGTAATGCAAAATTGATGCCCTAATTTCTGATTTTTAATTTTTGCTAAACCTTAGTGTGTTGATGTAATTTTCTGAGTTTTATAATGCATGAAAAGTAGAACATAATGCAACCAGATGATAGAAAAACTTGTAGCAGATAACAATAGCATTAAATCACCACATATCATGATTAGATCCTTTAGTGTGAGCCAACAAATGTCTGATATAAACCTTCAGTCTGCTGCTACAGAATATGAATGCAAATTACAAAGTAAAGTGGGCTTCAAGCATGCACCATGACATGAAAAAAGCCCGATAATGCAGATGCAACTAACCCTAGATGGGCGAAGCTGCTCTAGGTACAAATATGCAAATAAATGATGAAGAAAAAACTAAAATAACCCTACCAAGGGTGCGCTAGTTGTAAGGGACCAGGTGTCTCTCAACCCCTGACTGAAGCTTGAATGAAGTTTGTTTGATGTTTTGAGGTTTTTGTGATTTTTTTGTGCAATAAGATGAATGGTGCGATTTTTGAAATAAATGCTTGTAAAATATAAATAAAATACCAGAAGGTAAATATGAAGACAAATCAACTTGTAATCTGAAGGCATTTGATTTATTGAACTTGCTGAATGCTTACAAAGGCAAATTTCAAACATGCAAGCAAAAAGGAAAAGCAATATGTATTATTTGAGAACCTGATTGCAGCCGCCTGTAGGAAGCATGAAATAGTATGACCAATCCAAAAGATAGACTTTCCCCAACTAAATTTCATCCCAGATGCCTCTGGAGACCTAGGCGCCCAAACTGGAGAAGTCAGAATGCAAAAAGGCAAGGTGATTTGCCTGTGATGAGAAGAACGGCCTTGCTGCTGCAAAAATACGACCTGAACCAGCAATAAATGAAATCTGTACAATCTCTATGAAACCCAAATATAGCAAACTCTATTAGGCACATACCAGCATGATGGAAAGCCAACCTCTAATCTTGCAAGTAATCCCCTACAAACAACTCAGTTGGGAACTTGTAGCCTCTAGTCTCACCTTTTGCAAATGGTAACTCTGAGCACATAAATGATTTGCTTCCCTTGACTGTGCAAGGAGAATCATCATGTGCACAAGAATTGTGCATTGAATATGAATCATGTACAGGTGGATCAAGGACAAAACTGTAAGCACTCCTCATCGTGTACACACTGTAAAACTCCTCCGTGAGCCCTGTTTGGCGTCTTGATGCACTAGAAAGATCCCAAACATTGCGATCATTGCTCAAATCAATACTAGTGTCAGGAGGGAGATCAACATCCAACTTGAAGAGTGGATTATCATAAACCATTTCTGCCTCGGACTCAAATAATGGATTATTCACAAACTGCATGCCCACTCCATCCTGAACTAAATTGACCATCTCCCAATCCAAGGAGCAATGGGTAGAATCAAACTTCTCCTGAACAACCTCCTTCTCTCTCCTTGCGTCCTTCTCTCTACAGAGAGTGATAGAACGCAAACTTCCACCACTATCTTCATGTACTTTATCTGTCACCTCATGATTTTGTGAAGGTAATGGACTGCTGTTCATAAAATCAGAATTATTAGAGCTTATATTCTCCGCACACTCCTCATCTCTGACACTTCCAACTTGCGTGCCAACATTTGTAGATCCTTCCACAACATTTTCCTCATGTACCATCACATCTACATCATGATTATGCTCAATAGTTTGGCTGCTATTACAAAAATCAGTATTGTTGTCATTTCTATTTGCAACATCAACAATGAACTCAACCGAAACTTCATTAATTTTTTCCTTATACATCTTCTTGAAATACTCTACCAATCCAATATTTTCTGGGTGCAAGGTGACAATAAAAGTCAAGTAATCATTAAGTGAGTACTGTGCTTTGAAATCACCAGGCATACTCTAATATCCCTCAAGGAGTTGAGGGGCTTCACGTTTATAACTTTCCCTGAGCTTGATGGCATCCTGTTCAATTTCTTCCTAGGATTTCCCTACAATATTATACCAACCCATACTGAAACTGGCTGGACTGACAGTGCTGGTCACTCAAAAAACAACTGTGTGAGCTCAATGATTTTTTATTTTTTAAAAATAAACCCCAACAGGATGGCAGGATTCAGGTTCTGATACCACTATAAGAGACCTGCTTGTCTCTAACCTCTGAAAACTGACTAGGGTTTGTAATTTTATGTATTTTCTCAATTATTACTAGGCAAGAAAATATGCATGCAAGAAATTAACAATTTCTAAAGTATGACATGCAAAGATATACAACTGGAAACATTGATAAATGCTAGAAATCAAAGCTTTATTGATATTGCATTATTTCTGAAAGCTTTACAAAGAAGATACCCAGAAACAGTCTTCTGAACTTGAAAGATGTTGGAACTCTTATTCCAAATCTCTCCTGCAAATTTGATGAAGCACAATGTTGACTTCTGGATGAAGCCAATCCACGGGTAACCCTTCAGCTGATCTCTCACAATCTCAATTATGCCAACCAATGAGAGTTGTCGTTCCCACTGATCAAAAGTTTTGAAAACCCTAGGTTTCCATCCTTCAGAGCCAAGCTCTCCAAAAGCACAAATCCACTATGTAAAATGATCCAATGATGCCTGCATTTACTTTTTGATGGCATACATATATATTTCTCCAATTTGGTTGATCCCTTCTAGAAGTCTCCTTTTTAGTCATTTAAAATGATATTCAATATTTGCCTTTCACTTTAATAAATGCTCTAATAAATGGGTGCTCATTAAATAATAATCTAAGTTACCGATTTGTTTTTGGATTTGGGTATGGGTACGCGAATCCGGTACGGGATTCGGCAAAATTTTGTTTTTGGGTTTGGGTACGGCTTGGGTACGGCAATACAAAAAACATATAAAATCAGAAATATATACATATTTGCAGTAGTAATTAAGTTCAGAATACACCACCATATTAATAGTCTAATAACATAGCAAAAATACATCACCACTTTCATAGTCACTAAGTCAAATATTAAAATATTAGTGATTACTCGATTGTCATGATATAAAATTATAAATTAAAGTTCAAACATAAAATGTCAAATGTTTACAATCAGCCATTATTGATCATTGATCAATCTGAATCATATGGGTCATCATTATCAAACAAACTAGCATTATTAGATGCTACATTTTGCGTAGAACCACAAATAGCATTCGTGGCACTCGCACAAGCACTGCCACTAGCAGTAGCAGTAGCACCGACACTACCACTCTCACGATCAGTAGCTGCTCCAGACTCATACTCATCATCAATATCAAGTGCAGCTAAGTGACTTGTGGAAGCATCCAAGTCAAGCTGCTCTGGCTCAATATCCCACCTCCTTGTGTCTCCTTCTTTGTAGGAACTTTGCTTGTGTGTAAGGAGGTGCAAGTTTGAATGCACATACACCAAGTCCTCTGCCTTTTTTGAATGCAGCCTATTGCGTTTTATTGAGTGGATGAAGGAGTATGTGCTCCAATTCCTCTCTGAAGAAGATGAACTAGCAACCTATTAAGAGTCAAGACCAAATTAAATAGTTAGTTAAGAGTTACAAAATTTAACTAAACAAAATTATTAATTAATATAAAATTATAAATTAAAATTAAAATTACAAAATATAAAACTTACTTGGGATAAGATTTTTATTGCAATTGGTTGGATGTGCATGTATTCTTGCCCATGGAAGTACCACCAACTATGACCATCTACCCTGTACTTGTCTCGAAGAGCATCAAGATTCTGAGCAACACTACCGGAGCATGCAAAAGCCATGAACTCAGCCCTCACTCGATCACGTTGGTCACGATCAGTGAAGAGTCTCCGAATTGCTGCCTTGTAACCTTGAGCCACTTCAACATCCCTATATGGAGCAACTCTTGATGTAATAGAAAGAAGCTCAGGACTATAATATTTGGGACTCAATGCAAAAGCAAGAAGATGCAATGGAGTGGTCATTTTGTTCCATCTATCAACCATGATTTCCTGTAGCTCTTTGAAGAACTTTTCATCAGGATCTTCCTCTTTTGCATTGATGATGGTTTTCATCTTCTCAATCATTGAGTCGATACCATCATATACTTCTCCCAAACAAGGTCTATCCATGTCTGTGTAACGGATCATGCTCAGTATAGGCTCAGTGAAACTGACCAGGTACTCAACACGATCCCACCAACAATCATCTAGGATCCTTTGCCTGATCCTATTTGCCCTTTCACTGCTAGATTGCTTCCATATGGCCCAATTAGGGCTGATTACCATGGCACAAAGTGCCTCACGAACCTTTATAAGTCGTCTCAACACAATTGTGTTGGAGGCAAAACGGGTCTCTGCAACCTGTTTGGAAATCAAAATTAAAATTAAAATGTAATTTAAATTTACAAAATCAAAATTTAAAATTAAAAGAAAACTAAAAATTTAAGAATATTGAGAATTTCAATTAACTTACCTTCAACAATTTCAATTTTGAGAATTGTCTAAATATTCCTTGTGTCATATGGTGGTTGGTGACAAACATCTGGATGTCTTCACCCTCAGCATACACCTGTTTGATCCACTCAATTTTGGATCCAATTTTTTGTAGCATTAGATTGAGGGAGCGGACAGCACAAGGTGTCCAAAAAATGTGTGGATACTTCTCAATCAATAACCTAGCAGCCCTACAATTTTTGGCATTGTCGGTTATAACTTGCACAACATTTTGATGGCCCACTTATTCAATGGCTTGGTAAAGGATGTTAGCAATAAATGGACCATCTTTCACCTGTCCCTCACAATCCACTGCTCTCAAAAACATTGCCCCTTTAGGGGACATGGCAATAACATTGATCAATGGGCGATTTTTTGCATCTTTCCATCCATCAGAAACAATGGTCACCCCTGTTTCAATCTATGAATCCCTTATGGGCTTCAAAGAGTCTGCTACATGTTTCACCTCTTTCTCCAATAAGGTGCAACGCACCTTCTCAAAACCTGGGCCCTTATACCCCTTTGGAGCCTCATTAATAGATTTCACCATTGTTTGCCAATATGGTGAACGAACAACGTTGAATGCCAATCCATTGGCATAGACACATCTTGCTATGTCTTGATCAGCAATCTCTCTTGCCTCATTCTGAAATGAAACTTCCAACGGTCCCTTAGATCTTTTATTTGATGAGGGCACGGTTTGCTCTTGAGGGATGTTCATAAATGGATGGCTTTCTGTAGGTGGAATATAAGTAGGTGGTGTAGGGGGTTTCATGGATTGAGATCCTTTCTTCAAAGGATGGTTTTTTTTAAGACTAGCAGCTTTTTGATCTGCTTTTTCTTGCTTAGCAATATATTTCAACACTATGTCATCTGCAAGGCCTTTGCCATCACCTTCTGGAGGTCCCGGACAAGGTTTGATGCCAATATCAGGGATACTACACAAGTGGGCTTTCACTCGACTGTATGAGCTCGTGTATTGAATTTTGCAATGACCACAAATCCAAACAAATACTCCACCACCTGGACATTGTTGAACCATTTCTACATATTTCCAAAGGGGAGAGGTTGCACTTATTTTGAAACGAGATTGGCCTGAATTAGAAGCAGATGCCATTGTAATACCTAAGGGCCAAGGTACAATAGATTGAAATAATTTTGGTATTGAAATTTGAAACTAAAAAACTTAAAAGAATGAGAACAATCAACAAAAGTAATACAATAAAAACAAAACAAAATAGTTCATTTGTTAAACAGAAACTTAAAAAAAATGTAAGAAAAAAATCAAAAAATTTCAAAGAAACCTACCTTTTTTGAACAAATCTTGCTCTACAGTCTTCTTGAATCTTGGCAAACACTTGCAAGTGCTTAGGAATAGCACAACAATCAACCTTGAACAACCAACTATCAGCCTTCAACTCTGTTCGAGCTTGTGCAAGCAAGAGAGCAAGTTCAGCAATGGAGGCAAAAAAACTCGTTTTTCTTTCACAAATTGTTAAAATGAAATTGTTTTTACCTATTTAGTGTGTTTGGAGGTCGAAATTAGGGTTGCAATGAATATTTTAATGTTTAGAAGTCAACATCCGGTGAAACAAATAATAAAAAATGATTAAAAAAAGACATTTTTTGCGGACTGGGCGTTTTGACATGAAAAAACGTTGCGGATTTTGCTCGGATTCGTCGCGCCATATCTTGGAAGAATCCACAGTGATAGTTCGAATCTGAAACGTATCCACAGAGCAAAGTTCGAATCCTGGCCGAATCTGTATCGTACTGAATCCGAATCTCGTACTTGAATTGTACCGTATCGTATCCGGAGGCTTAGTATGGCGAATCGGTAACTTAGATAATAATATTTAATGTACTTTAAGTGACCTTTTGAGGGTCATGGCCCCATCAGACATAAAGTGAATTTAAAACTTTATAATTGCACCTTATAATTAATTATTAATAAAGTAATCACTTTATTAATAATTAAATAGCATAACTCCACAAATAATCATTATTTCTCAGTTCCGTCTGAACCTGGGAGTTAGCCATTGTATTTCCTGTGCATCCAACTGCCTTACTAAAAATAGTAAGGGTCCCTCTCTAACATCCGTTGACTTACTATAAATAGTAAGTTCCTCAAAACTGAACCAGAGACCTCTGAATATCAATGCCTCAGAACATAAGAAGGATCTGAAGAGATAAACTCTGATAACTACCACCTGGAGAGCTCCATAACACCCAAATTGAACCCTCTAATCAACCACACTAGCCTATGAGGGTCAACTGATAGGCTAATCCTTCGAATTCTGATGCTCGCAAAAATGGGGACATTACACTGGCCTGCTGGACTGATGTTAAGGCTTTGTCACCCTAAAAGATCTGAATTAGAACCTCCAACTTGCATAACTCCCCCCTCAAATCAGAATTCTAAATGTTGATGGAAACTAACATGAAACTAGCAATGATCTCCATTGAAGCACATAGGAACCTCCGTTAGCAAGTCCTCCTTGGAAGAAGCTAGGGTTTTGTCCAACTTCCTCTTGATTCTCAAGGGTTTTCATCCTTAGAGAATTCACCACTAAGCAGAGCAAAAGAGCAGATATAAAATTGTGAATGATCATTAATGCTTTCAACTCACCTTGTATAAATACACATCTCCTTGTAACTCCCAATCTGGCTGACCTAGGTTTTGCCAATTTGAATTGTTTTAAGCCTCCTTTTCTTGGGCGCCAACTTCCAATTTTTATTTATTTAATTTTTTATTCTTCTCCTTATTCCTCCAAGGGTCGTCCAAGCCCATATATATATATATAATATTTTGACATAAATATTTAAATATTTTTCCCTTTTTTTTGGGCACCCAAACACAAAATAATAAAATATTATTTTGTTATCTGATTTTCACATAAGGGACATTACAATCCTCCCTTCTTGAAATTGCTTGTCCTCAAGCAATGACAACATATCACCACTTGGATCCCATATCATCACTCTACCATATGTATCAAAATTGAAAAGATGAATGTGCCTCATGGAGATATCAACACCCACCAACTCTCCAATGTTGAAAGATGCTTCATGGATGTGCATGATGCCTCTCATAGGGGCATAGAAGAACACATGCCCCTCCTATGTCATTGGTAGCAATTAGAACAAATTCCCAACAGAAAATCAATCTCGAGTGAGTACAAATGCTATCACCAATGTCATATGATGATAGAGTATCACCCATATGCCATCCATTTACAATGAATAGGTGATCCAAACCTCCCCCAAACTCCCAAACAATTGCTGTCCTCCAAGTGGCCTGTAGGATTTCCATGTGCAATAAGGCAAAACAATCATCCCCTAGCAAAGTATGGGGCGGATCCCCTTGAGCTAAGGCAACAAGACCAAGATCCTCATACCTTCCTCCAATCCCCATAGCATAATCTAGCTGGAACTCAAGCATTACTAACTCAAAATCAAATATTATAGCAACACCTCCATTCCTTGTTTCAAGATTCAGCTTCATCTCCCAAGTATGCCCAACAAAGGCAAGTGCCTCTATGGTGTGCATCAAAAATCTCTGAACTAGGGTAGTCTCCAATGCTACCAAGTAACCAACATGATGATAGGTTTTCCCTTCGTTATTGACCAACTTTACATCTTGCTGGAAGACCAATGAATCACCACAAACTAAATCACTTATGACTCCCTTTTCATGTGGACATTTGACACTGGTGGCTGATCCACTAAGTGTATGCTCAACTATTCTAACATCCTCTAGGGTTTGGGCCTTCAAGGGGTCCTCAAACAAAGGCAAGTCATGATGCAAATCAGGCACAAGAACAAAAAATTCTGAATCATACCTTTCCTTTTGTCCACCCAAATCTGCATACTCTTCTTGCTTGTTTTCTTCAAGAGACCTTCCTTTTTCTTGCACCATTGCTATGCCTTCCTTGGGAGAAATAGAGATCTAAGGTGTGACTCCCTTTGCCTTTTTGCTTGATCTAACTGGTTGCAATGTTCCTTGACCTCTTGCAAGTGTTGTTTTGCTTGGGCAGTCAACATCTTTGCTCTCCTAGCCCTTTGCAACCACTCATTACACATATCTTGTGTCTTTTCCACATCCTTCATAGTATGATATGCAAAATCAGAATCTTTGTGGCTTGGATCCACCACACATTCGTCATTTTTGATACATCTCGAGTGCTGACCTTGGGGAACCCCTCAATACCATTCCCTTCATGTAACATGGCCGCTATACCATGGTTATGCACAAAAATATGACTGCTGTCATGGAACAGAAAATCAGAATTCACATCATACCTATCTGCAGCATCCGCAAGGGTCTCAATCAAATCTTCATCCTTTGCTAGTTGTCCATTGCCAAGTGCTGATCCAAGAGGTGTATCTAGCTGAAAGTTGCGTCCTCTTCTAGTTATGATAAGGCTGTCTCAAACCTCCATTCTCTTGGCGATTATGTCCTTCAGTAGATTCCTTTTGATAGCTTTCAGCACTATTTGCTTTCCTTTTGATGTGAATTCTAACTCCATCCTTGGGAAGTCTTAAACATATCGGCCAAGTGATTGTAGCCATTGGACTCCTAACACAATCTCGGTTCCACCAATGCCCACTACGTAGAATTCATCAACCATTGAATAGTCATCTAATTGAATGCTTAATTGGGGTATTTTCCTGGTGCAATTCATCTTGAACCCATTTGCAAACATGACACTGAATCCTCAAAAATCTTCTACTTGCAATCCTTTCTTAGCCTCAAAACCTTCGTCAATGAAATTTTGTGTTGCACCACTATCTACTAAACATGAGATTCGTTGCCCTCTCACAACTCCCCTCAAGTAAAAGGGATGATACTTAGGGACAGCTGAAAGAAAAGCAATAGTACCTTGTGCCTCCAACCATGGTGCGTGATCCTCATCTCTATCCAAACTAGTGTCTTCAATTGCCTCATTCTCCACATCAAAAGTGACTTCTATGAGATTTCGTTTGCCTTTACCAAGGCATCTATGACCATCTTCCCATGGTTCTTTGCAAGAGAAGCAAATCTTTTTCCTTCTCAATTCATTCCTTGACTCATTATCCATCCTAGGGCGTCTGGACTTAAGCTGGTTAATGCTTCTCTAAATTGATCTATCCTCTCTAAAATCTTTCTTTGGTGGCTGAAGTGGTGGAGGAGTAGTATCAAGAACAAGAGCAAGCTGAATAGCATGATCAAGAGTGTTAGGCCTATGCACCTTCACCAAACGCTTCAACTTATCAATCAACCCTTCCACAAATAGCATTGTCACCCTTTTCTTCGTCATATTAGGTACCATAACAGCAGTCTGTTGGAACTCATTAATGTATGAGTCCACGCACCCCACTTGCCTCAATTGTGCCAAATCTCTGTAGCAGACTTCCACTTCTTTCCTATCAAACATTGTGATGAGCTTGTTAGTGAACTCCTCATACGAATGGATCATATTATGGTTTTGAGTCACAAGCCCATGATGCCACCAATCATAAGCTACTCATTCAAGGTGCATATTTGCAAACTGAATTGCATCCTCTTCCGACATAGGTTTGAGCTTCAAAAATGTATCTAACTTGTGAACCCATGCTCTAGCAATTGTCTTGTCACTCTATTTAATGCTTCTTTGTACTACTTGTAATGTTTTTCAGGACGCCTTCCTTGCTTGTTTCTCTTCTTATTCCTTTGCTGGTCTGTGTATTGATGGAGGTTGATGACAACCCTAACCGCCTCTGGAAGCTCCATATACTCATTATAATTAAACATTATGTCATCCTTAACATGGGTGTCTTCTTCCTCGGGTGTAGTCTCCACAAAAGTAGGCCAAAAGGGCCTATCTGATACAGTAGTAGTGGCTCTTCCAGTGTAGGTAGCTGCTCTACCCATGTTGTTGTTAGCACTGTTGTTTGCTCTTGGGGTTTGTTGATCAACCCTCACATCTCCAAGTGTAGCCACTAATTGATCTTGGAAAGCTTGCAACATTTGTGTTTGCTGCTGGGCAAAAGCATGAGAGAAGTCTCCCCAAGGTTGATCATTCTGCCTTGAACTATCTTCACCCATTTCTCCTTGTTGTCTTGTTCTTCTATGGTAGTGAAATTGCAAGGGTGATTGCATAAAAGACCCTTAGGTTGGTAGGATCCAAGCTCTGATACCACTGAAATATCCCAACCAATATTTGTGCAATTTTCTGAATTTTTTGCAATGCGAAATTGATGCCTTAATTTTAGATTTTTAATTTCTGCTAAACTCTAGTGTGCTGATGTAATTTCCTGAGTTTGATAATGCATGAATAGTAGTACATAATGCAACCAAAAGATAGAAATACTTGTAGCAAATAACAGGAGCATTAAATCACCACATAGCATGATTAGATCCTTCAATGTGAGTCAACAAATGTCTGATATAAACCTTTAGATTGCTGGTACAAAATATGAATGCAAATTAAAAAGTAAAGTGGGCTTCAAACATGCGCCACAACATGAAGAAACCCCAATAATGCAGATGCAACTAATCCTAGCTGGGCGAAGCTGCTCTAGCTACAAATATGCAACTAAATGATGAAGAAACAACTGAAATAACCCTACCAAAGGTGTGTTGGCTGTTGGACTGATGTTAAAGCTTTGCCACCTTAGAAGATCTGAATTAGAACCTCCAACTTGCAGAACTCCCCCGTCAAATCAGAAATCTAAATGCTGATGCAAACTGACATGAAACTAGCAATGATCTCCATTGAAGCACATAGGAACCTTGGAAGAAGCTAGGGTTTTGTCCAACTTCCTCTTGATTCTCAAGGGTTTTCGTCCTTAGAGAATTCACCACTAAGTAGAGCAGAAAAACAGATATAAAATTGTGAATGATCATTAATGCTTTCAACTCACCTTGTACAAATACACATCTCCTTATAACTCCCAAACTGGCCAACCTAGGTTTTGGCAATTTGAATTGTTTTAATTTATTTTTAAGCCTCCTTTTCTTGGTCGCCAATTTCCAATTTTTATATATTTAATTTTTTATTCTTCTCCTTATTCCTCCAAGGGTTGTCCAAGCCCATATATATAAAACATATTTTGGCATAAATATGTAAATATTTTTTCCTCCTTTTTGGGTGCCCAAACAAAATAACAAAATATTATTTTGTTATCTAATTTTCACATAAGGGACATTATAGAACAAGTGGATGCTTTCAGTTAATGCGATGACACCTTGCCACAATATGCTCTCACCTTGCCCACATCGGGATCTAAATGATTAGAAAGTGGATGGTTGCTTTATTCAGTTGATTATCATTATTTGGCTAAGGCTAACAAGTTGTGAAGTTTTGAAAAAAAAAATTAAGGGTGGGTTATTACAAAATGACTTTATTTTATAGTTGCCTTTTTGGGCCCTCTATTTGAATTTACTTCTCCTTCCAAATGTTTAAAATAATTTTTTAAATAAAATATTACATAGGCCCTATAATAAAGTTTAAGTTACCCTTTTGAAAAATAAAATGATTGGGCTCAACTAAAAATATTATTATTAAATTTCCTATATGTCCAAACTGAAAGGATGAAAAATACCAATGTAGATGCCAAGCTCCAATGAAATAAATGCTGATAGTAGTTCAATTAGTAGCAATATGTTTAAGAAACCCTCATAGGTTAAATTATTCAACTATGAAACAACAGATCTAACATTTCACAACACTCATTTGATTTTGGAAACCCTCAAATTAAAAAATAATCAAGTATAACAGAAGGTCTTAAGTATTTATGGCTGGTATGAACACTCCCAACTTGCTGCTAAAATGTTGGATGGATTTGCAATAAAAGGGATGCTGATGCATGCTGGAAATGATGTTGCAACTTGAAATAGCCACAAATTCATTGGAATGGTGCAGCGTTGCTGTAGGATGGTGGCGGCTAGGATGTAGGTTGTACAACGTTCTTGGAATGATGATAAAATCTCCAAAAAATATCTGAAAGTTTTCCAAATCAGCAACAATGTCTCACAGCAATTCAAACCCTTGAAACCCTACAAATCAGTAATGATATGTTTCAAATGGCTTGTATGATGGCAAGGAGGATTAGTATGGTGGCTGGAAACAATAAAATATGGCTAAAAATCTCTCAACAACAGCAGCAAACAACATATCACTCATGAAACCCTTAAAAAATACCAACCCTATGACTAAAATTGTTTGTTCAACTGCAAATGGTGAAATTATAGCAGCTGGAAATGATGACAACAGCAGTCCTAAGGCTGTGTGCAGCAATAAAAATCTTCCAAATCTCTGCAAATATGAATGTTATGATGATTTTGGATTGATTTGCTTGCAAATACTCAACTAATTCAATCCTTGATCAATTCTTCAATAAATTAGCATAAACATGATCCTCAGATGGAATCACCTCTCATGGACAAGATGGTTTTTCTCCTCCAAACCAAATATGGAAACCAAGAGGGTTTTCGTCCTCCAAATCTCCCACACCAAGAGTTTTTGTCCTTGAGTGCTTCAATCTCTAAAAGGAAGTAATAATGAAATGACAAAATTGGATAATAGCAAATAACTTTATTTTATAGTTGCTTTTTTGGGCCTTCCATTTGAATTTACTTTTCCCTCCAAGTGTTTAAAAACAATTTTCAAATAAAAGATTACATAGGCCCTATAATAATATTTAAGTTGCCCTTTTGAGAATAAAGTGATTGGGCTCAACTTAAAATTATTATTATTAAATTATTTCCCTTATTATCGCTTGGCCAATGGGAATAAATAATAGGCTATGGGTCTTCAATTGGAATAAATAATAGGATATGAGTCTTCAATTTAGTCTTTAGTTCTAAAAAGGGGACATGCCACAAACACTACTATGTTTTCACAGTTCAAATAATTCTCCCCCTTCAATGTGTGAGTCTTAGTTTAACTTTTGTTCTTTAAGTTTACTTTTACAATTTATTATATACTATTGACTCGCTAACTGTATGGAAGATTTCAGATTCGATAATCTATTCTCTATCATTTCTTAAGACTAAATGCAAGGTTATCATAATGAGTATTTACTTATTAGGACTGTCATATTCATAAATCAGAAGATACAAACTATATTTTTTCCTTTTTTCCATCATTGAACACTGAGTTCATATAGTTTTTCTTGGCAGCAAGTCGAGGAAATAGTCAAATCTATGAACCCAGTAATGATTGCTGATCCGATGAAGATGCCTGAATGGAACCTTGACACTATGGTCTGTTTTTTCCTCCATTCTAATTTTGTTGGATGTAATTGGAATTTTGATTTCATTTATAAATTGTCAGCTAAAATGTATACTTAGCTAATGTTTTCTTATTAGATTTGATACAATTGCATATTTTAGACGATTTTTAGAATTCAGAAGTTTATGGTATGCACACATACAGCTTGCAAAGTTTATATCAACTAGATGTAAGATTCCCCAATTAAATACTGATGAGAATAGAGAAAAGGATATTGGATATCTTGAGACCAATTTTAGGCAACCATAATATGTTATGAGTGTTTCTGCATCACCTGCAGTGTTTATCAACTAGTTATAGCATCCCTGGTCAAGGTGAATACTAATTAGGATGCAGGAAAAAACATTTTTTGCTTGAGGCTAATTTACTGTATCGTCATTGTACTAATATGTGATACATGGACAGATCAGATACTTCACAGTTACATGTTTGATGCTCCAAATTTTCCTTTTCATACCCACAAATAGTGCATTGGTTTAAGCTATATCTAATAGGCACAACTGCATCAAGGCCATATCCAATCGCTAGTGACTTAGAGTTGTCAAGTAAAAATAGCCTATCAATAACAATGGCAGATAAGAATAAGTGTGAAGGAAAGACTAAAAGTTAAAACAATAAGATATATAAAATGAATACATTGAAAATGAAGACCATATATTGGCCCTATTTATTCTTTCTTTAATTTAATGTAGATCCTAATGGCTAGGCTTTTTACTTTCTTTATTAAACTCTCTCTCATGCACTGAATTCTAGCTTTTCATCCATTCTCCATTGCCTTTCCCACAACCCATCTAGGGAAACACTCAAGAGCACCCCCACTGAAAGGACAAACAATCCACTATTGAGGAGGCCATAGCCTCCTCCTAGAGCCACCCCGGGCATTTCTGACAAACACGGGCATTTCCGACAAACACGTAATTTTAAGGGTTTAGTCATGACCAGAACAATCAAAATCTGCAAACATGGTCTGCAAGGATTTATCACATACATGTGGGAAGAACCTTTTCAAAATCCATTCTCCCATGAAAGAAGTGAAATTGATGCTACCTGAAGATTGAATGGAATGATGACATGCTTTAGGATGGATTTTTTAGTAAGGAGGAATCATCTTGTTGTAGGGTTGTAGCTGACTAGGAGCTTAACTATGTTTACTCGCTAACTCTACTTGATGAGTATCACGAAGTAAACAAAATAACAAAAAATAATAAAAATTCACAACAATGTTTCTAGAAAGACATGTTGTTCCATTCATTCATTCATAAAATTTGCAATAGATACATGAGTTCATACATGTTGTCTCGACTATGTGTACAATGAGAAATATATAGAATAGCCAAATGTGGTTGAGCACTCCAACTGTCGGTAACTACCAATTGACAACAGTTGTCAGGGACTAACTTATTAATTATAAAAACAAATTTGTCTTCCAAACAACAAACTAACAAAATTGGGATGTAATGTTCCCTTTTGAAAAAATCTTAATTTTAGGCCCGCAAAACAAGAATAATCACTAAAAACTGATATTAGTAATAACAAGTATCACCTTTATGGTTATATTCAAATTGATACATAAAATATTATAATATTGAGAGCAATACATCATAGCTAAAACATCATAATATTTATATTTAGATCTATTGTTCATAGCATCATTAATATTTGAATTCAAAATATCTTAAACTTGGATATCTATCTTAACCAAGGGATGCTATTCTCAGCAATCTGAAAAAAGTAGAAGATTATTTGATCATAGTGGAACAATCACCCTCTCAGGTGTTGCAAGCAGCCTTAATTTCTATAGTGACTTCCTTAAGTTAGCATAAGTGGTTGAAACACATAGATAATGAGTTAAGACTTATTGTTACTTCATGTTTGAGCGAGATCGTGAGAATTTCTGCACTCAAAACTCCTTAACGATGATAACACATCGAAAGAGATAATTCAGCTGTTGATAGATAGTTTCCAAGATATTGATGATATCACATGTTCTCATTTTTCTAGAAGGGTTGCTATACTTGAAAGTTGAAACATTTGTGAAACTTAGATTGAATAACATTATGTTGGATTTGGGATTGGATGATTTGATTTACAAAATGTTTCTTTGCTAAAATCAGAAAATATCATGTTGATAAGGTTATTGCAGCCATGCAAACCATTATGGTTTTGGTTATTAATGAAAGTGATAAGGTGCCACAATTGCATTTTTCTATCCTATCGGTTAATAGGAAGAAGAGTGATCATGGAATTCTATTAGTTGAACAACAACTAGCTAAAAAGGTGATTGTTTAGTGTGAAAAGAAGCTGAAACCTTTCTTGGTTAAGGAGGAGCAAGTGGATGAAGACGAGTTCATAGTAGAACATTTGGATGGAGAAGGTGGCTTAACACATGAGGAATACGTGATAGAGCATTAGGATAACTTCTTAGACATGCATGTAACTATAGTAAAACAGCTGCCTTGAATACAAGTCCGATTTATCCAGTGATGTTTTTGAGACTATCGAGTTCCTTGATGATTCTAGTGGAGTAGATGTAAGTGATGATATTGTTGAGTTCACTAATGCATTTTGAAATGTAGAGCATGTTGAAGGTGAGGACATTGAAGCTTTCGAACTAGCTTATATTGAGAATTTCCTAAGTTACCGGCTCAGTTTTGGGTTCGGGTTCGAGAACCCGGTTCGCTGGTTCGGGAAATTTTTTTTTTTCAGTTTGGGTTCGTTTTGGGTTCGGTAATACAAAAACATATAAAAATCAGAAATATATACATATTTGCAGCAATATTTAAGTTCAGAATACACCACCATATTAATAGTCAAATAACATAGCAAAAATACACCACCACTTTATACTCAAAAGTCAAATGTCATGATATAGAATTATAAATTAAAGTTCAAACTTCAAACATAAAAATGTCAAGTGTTTACAATGTCAATCTGAATCATATGGGTCATCAAAAAAAGCAGCATCATTAGCAACATTAGATGCTACATTTTGTGTAGAACCACAAAGAGCATTAGTGGCACTCGCACAAGCACTGCCACTAGCGACACTAGCACTGACACTACCACTCTCATGCTCAGTAGTTGCTTCAGGCTGATAGTCATCATCAATATCAAGTGCAGCTAAGTGACTTGTGGAAGCATCCAAGTCAAGCTGCTCTGGCTCAATATCCCACCTCCTTGTGTCTCCTTCTTTGTAGGAACTATGTTTGTGTGTAAGGAGGCGCAAGTTTGAATGCACATACACCAAGTCCTCAGCCTTTTTTGAATGTAGCCTATTGCGTTTTATTGAGTGGATGAAGGAGTATGTGCTCCAATTCCTCTCAGAAGAGGATGAACTAGCAACCTATTAAGACCAAATTAAATTAATAAATAGTTAAGAGTTACAAAAATTAACTAAACAAAATTATTAATTAAAATTAAAATTACAAATATAAATTATAAAACTTACTTGGGATAAAACTTTTATTGCAATAGGTTGGAGGTGCATGTATTCTTGCCCATGGAAGTACCACCAACTATGAGCAGCCACCCTACACTTGTCTCGAAGAGCATCCATATTCTGATCAACACTCCCAGAGCATGCAAAAGCCATAAACTCAGCCCTCACTCGATCACGTTGGTCACGATCACTGAAGATTCTACGAATTGCTGCCTTGTACCCTTGGGCCACTTCACCATCCCTATATGGAGCAACTCTTGATGAAGTAGAAAGTATCTCAGGGCTATAATATTTGGGACTCAATGCAAAAGCGAGAAGATGCAAGGGAGTGGTCATTTTGTTCCATCTATCAACCATGATTTCCTGTAGCTCTTTGAAGAATTTTTCTTCAGGATCTTCCTCTTTTGCATTGATGATGGATCTCATCTTCTCAATCATTGAGTCGATACCATCATATACTTCGCCCAAACAAGGTCTATCCAAGTTAGTGTAACGTGTAATGTCCCCTTCTCAAACCTGATCTTTCTAGTGACCGTTGGCCTTTTCCTTGGGAACCCGAAGGCTAGTCGGAAGATAAATTAGGGTTTCCTATTTTTGAGGTCATTGCTCAAAGATGATGGATTCAATGGCGGATCCTTTCTGGGTTTTCAGAGGGCTTCGCAGTGGTGTGTTCATCTCGGCATTCTGAGCATTTTCCGGAATTTACTATTTTTAGTAAATTCTATTTTTAGCAGCTTTCCAGTTGAGTTCAGCTCGGTTGACTTCCTGCTTCAGTTTGGTCAGATGTTTTGCTCAGTATTGGCTTCAGGGCACATTCGGAAGGATAAGTTAAGTCATTTAATTAAAAAGTCACGTTTTAATTATTATATTTTAACGTTGACCCTTGGCCTAGAGTTAATGACTTAAGGTTGTTTTAAAAAGGTGATCTTTTGAGGGTGGCGCCTCATTAAGGAATATTTTAATTATTACTAAAGTCTGAGCAAGCTTTGTTGGGCGCATTTATTAAAGTATGATATTTATTTAAAATATCAAATCTAAAGCTTTGAAGGAAAAGTACGCCCATCCTTGAGGAGATTGGGTTTTTGACCTAAAAGCGGATTTTAGGGTTTTGAGAAGTCAACTGGAGAATTATAAAAAGGAGTCTTGGAGCATCATTTGGTATCTTTGTCTATGCTAATGTTATGCTGCCGAAATGGTTGCGGGATTGCTTCGAGGAATGAATGCCTCCTAGTCTGGGCTCGACTTCGTGCTTGAGAGACAGCACCTAGTAGAGAGGTTCGATTATTTGTGTGATTTTCTAGTAAGGTTTGCATTGTTGTAGAGTTATTGCTTTGAAGTTCAGATTTCTGCATTTCATAACCTTTCTGGAGTTGCTGATTTAATACAGCAGATTTATGTTTTTGGTCATAACTTGAAAAATACAAAAAGAGTTGTTCTGGGTATTGTCTCATTGTGTTTCCCTGTTAGAGGCGCCCCTTCATGAATATTTGCAGATTTTAATACGAAGCGTATGATTTTATAATGCAAATCCGTCATTCCTTGAAGGCCGTACTTTCTAGAGTGCATTGGGATTCGTGTCAGTAATTAATAACCATTTTTAGATGCCATTTCTTATTACTAAGTTAGGCGCCATCATTTTGAGGGTCTATTGCATCAGATTTGAGATCATTTGGGTGAGAAACGAGAGAGTTATGAGCATATGAGTAAATTCATAGGTTGCTGGTTTTATGATAAAAAGTGCAGATTTGTATGACAGTTTAAGAAAATCTGCATCTTCCTTATCTGGTTGGTGTTGAGATTTCATTGTATACTTTGCAGAAGCTTCCTTGTTGAATGCATCATTTGAAAGAGCATCTTAAGTCTTGATATTGCAGGCAATAACATCTTTGTAAGCTGGCAGTAGTACTGACCAGTTGTTCTTCTTATTGCTCATCGTTATTGTAATACTCATTCCTCTTCAGTAATTGTTGTAATAGATAGAATCTCCGCCCTATGGTAGCTACTTCCCATTCTGGGTGAGCAAGCACATTCTGGGTGTTGAGAATTTCCAGTTTCAGCATTTCATTTCAAGCATTGAATTCTGTAATCACTCCGTCATATGGTCGCCCCTCACTCCGCATTGGATTGGGTAGCACATACTTGACGTTGAGTTCCCTTTCAGCATTTAGAGTAGAAGATCCTCTGACCATATGCTCGCCATCATCGGCGCCATTCTTGGTTAGAGTTGTTTTTGCATAAGCAGTTTGATTCAGATCCTCTGACCAATGCTCACACCTTGCCCACATCGGGATCCTGGTGTACATACTGGTTAGAGTTGCTTCAATACGTTTTGGTTTATCGTCTAACCTTAACGGGTGTAATGTTGTAATCTGAAAATTGTAAAAACGAAAAAATTTGGCTCGGAATATTTCAAACGGATCATGCTCAGTATGGGCTCGGTGAAACTGATGAGATACTCAACACGATCCCACCAACCATCATCTAGGATCCTTTGCTTGATCCTATTTGCCCTTTCATTGCTAGATTGCCTCCATACAACCCAATTAGGGCTGATTACCATGGCACATAGTGCCTCACGAACCTTTATAAGTCGTCTCAACACAATTGTGTTGGAGGCAAAACGGGTCTCGCAACCTGTTTGAAAATCAAAATTAAAATTAAAATATAATTTAAATATACAAAATCAAAATTTAAAAATTAAAATTAAAAGAAAATTCAAAAATTTAAAAATATTGAGAATTAACTTACCTTCAACAACTCCAATTTAGAGAATTGTCTAAATATTCCTTGCGTCATATGGTGGTTGGTGACAAACATTTGGATGTCTTCGCCCTCGGCATACACCTGTTTGATCCATTCAATTTTGGATCCAATTTTTTGTAGCATTAGATTGAGGGAGTGGACAGCACAAGGTGTCCAAAAAATGTGTGGATACTTCTCCTCAACCAATAACCCAGCAGCCCTACAATTTTTGGCATTGTCGGTTACAACTTGCACAACATTTTGATGGCCCACTTCTTCAATAGCTTGGCAAAGGATGTCAGCAATAAATGGACCATCTTTCACCTGTCCTTCACAATCCACTGCTCTCAAAAACATTGCCCCTTTAGGGGACACATCAATAACATTGATCAATGGGCGATTTCTTGCATCTTTCCATCCATCAGAAACTATGGTCACCCCTGTTTCGATCCACGAATCCCTTATGGGCTTCAAAGAGTCTGCTACATGTTTCACCTCTTTCTCCAATAAGGTGCAATGCACCTTCTCAAAACCTGGGCCCTTATACCCCTTTGGAGCCTCATTAATAGATTTCACCATTTTTTGCCAATATGGTGAACGAACAACATTGAATGCCAATCCATTGGCATAGACACATCTTGCTATGTCTTGATCAGCAATCTCTCTTGCCTCATTCTGAAATGAAGCTTCCAACGGTCCCTTAGATCTTTTATTTGAAGAGGGCATGGTTTGCTCTTGAGGGATGTCCATAAATGGATGGCTTTCTGTAGGTGGAAAATAAGGTGGTGGTGTAGGGGGTTTCATGGATCGAGATCCTTTCTTCAAAGGATGGCTTGTTTTACCACCGGTTGTTTTTTGGTCTGCCTTTTCTTGCTCAGCAATATATTTCAACACTATATGTTCTGGAATGCCTACGTTGTCTTCACCTGGACAATTTTTGATGTCTGTTTCAGGGATCCCGCACAAGTGCCCTTTTACTCGACTATATGAGCTTGAATATTGAACATTGCAATGACTACAAATCCAAACATATCCTCCACCACTTGGAAGTTGCTGAACCATTTCTACATATTTCCAAAAGGGGAGAGGTTGGGTTTATTTTGAAACAAGATTGGATTGAGCCTGAGGAGGTACCGGTTGCCATTGTAATACGGAATAATGAATACCTAAGGCACAACATATTGAAATTTTGGTATTGATTCATTGAATTTGAAACTAAAAGACTTAATTTCAAAAAAATGAAAAAATTGAACATGTGTTATAGACATTTAGAAGAATGAAAAGTAAAACAAAACAATAATTAAAAAGCAAAACAAAAGAGTTGAAGTTCACTTGTGAAAAAAAATGTAAAAAAAATAATAAAAAACTTCAAAAAACCTACCTCTTTTGAAGAAATCTTGCTCTACGATCTTCTTAGCAACGAATAGACACTTGCAAGTGCTTAGGAATAGCACAACAATCAACTTTGAACAATCTACGATCAGCCTTCAAGTCTATTCCAGCTTGTGCAAGCAAAAGAGAAAGTTCAGCAATGGAGTCAAAAAATCCTTTTTTCTCATTCACAAATTAGTAAATGAGTTTCACTTTACCTATTTCATGTTTTTGAGGCAAGTATTAGGGTTAGAAGTAATAAAAAAGTCCCTAAAAGTAAAAAACGAGTCAAAAAAGTCTTTAAAAAATGAATTTATTTTTGGAAAAACGCGCCCGGGCGCGGTATAGAACCCGGGTTCGAAATTTTCGAACCTTGTCCGGACCCACAGTCATGGGTCCGGACCTTGGCCGAACCCACAGTCCAAAATACGGACCCAGGGCGAATTTCTTCGAACCGGACCCGAATTCTGGACCCAAATCGAACCCAAATCGAACCCGGGGCCTTCCTAAGCGAATCCGGTAACATAGAGAATTTCTTAACACACACTAGTGACGATAGCTCCGGTGGGTTTGGGTTTGACTTCCAAACCAGAACTATGGAGAGGAGGGTTCATGATGACTTGAGTATTGGTGATTTGGAGAGTGATTTTGTAATGTCCCCTTCTCAGCTGTGATCAGTTTTGTCGACCGTTGGCCTATTCCGGAGACCTGTAGGCTAGTCCGAGGTTGAAATTCGGGTTTCCGCTTTAGAGGTGTTTTTGAGGTCTTGCATGCAGGAGTTTCTGACGCATGCCTGGTGGAGCTTTCTGGGTTTTTGGAGAGCTTTGCAATGAGGAAACATGCATGGCAGGATTTTGACTTGCATTCTCAGCTGCTTTTGGAGGCTTGCATGTTGGAGTTTTTCAGTTTGGATTTTGGATTCCTTCTGGGTTTTCAGAGAGCTTTGTGATGGTGTGACATGCATGTGAGTCAGAGAACTTTTTCGGACTTACTATTTTTAGTAAGTTACAATGGCTGCCCAGTTTGTGGAGAAAATGAGTTTGGAACAACATACTATTTTTAGCAGTATGCTATTTTTAGTAAGTTCTATTTATGGCAGTGCTATTTGTAGCAGCAATTCAGCAACTCTGAGCAGTGGCTATTTCTGGTAGGTCAGATCAAGCAGTGGGTCTTCCAGCATTCTTGGAGCTATTTTTGGCAAGTTGGAGTTGTGTTGGGCGCTTACTTGTGGAGATAAAATATTTTGATAAAGTGAATTTTGATAAGGCTTGGTTTTTGATAAAGTGAATTTTGATAAGGCTTGGTGGACGCCTTAGGGAGAAATTAGTAATTTTATTAAAGTCTTTCACTTTATATTATTGGGGTGCCATTTTATACTTTATTAGAAAATTTAATAAAGTATACTATCTTCTTGATATTGGACGCCTTGGAGACATGATGCAAATGAGATAATATTTTGAGGTGTTATTTTAATATTTCAAAAGTTGAAAAAATATGACTTGAAAGGTGGACGCCAACTTTGGAGGTGAGTTTTATTTTATTTAAAAGAATATTTTCTTCTTGAAAAAGGGACGCCATTTTGAAGAGGGAAATGAAGTCAACTTGAAATTTGAATTTGGGCGCACTTTCTGAGGCTTCTAGAAGATCATCTCAAGTCTATATAAGGAGGCACTTGTTCTTCATTTTGGTATCTTTTGTCTACCATATTGTTATGCTGTTGGATTGTTTTCAGACAAGAGCTTCGAGGAGTGCATACCTCCTAGCAAGGATCAGACTTTGTGTTTGAAAGACAACACCTAGCTGATGTTGGGATTGCTTCTCACTTAGAGAATGCAAATGGAGCTTACACTGGAGATTTTTTGATGTTTCTTACAGTTTTTGTGTTGCTGGTTGCAGTCACTGCTGAAGGGTATTTTAGCTTAGAAGTCTTAGTCAGATTTTTGTTTGGTTCTGGGTACTTTACCCTTGTCTTTCTCATCCTAGGGTGCCCCTCTCTGGTGAGTTTCAGATTTTATTGTTGAGTGTATGATTTTATCTTGTCAAATCGCCCTTTCTAGAGGGCTTTCATTGCTGAGTTGTCTCGGGATTCATGCAAAAATAAATATCAGACATTTGGGTCAGTTTTGGAGTCACTTCTTGGGCGCCATCTTTAGTTCTAGCTTGTGCATTTCATTTCAGTCCATTTGGTTGAGTTTTGGGTGTGTTATGAGCAATTTAGTGGGGTGTCTAGTTGCTGGTCTGTGCATTTTAGGTTGCTGGTCTGTCATATCAGATTATAAAAGTTGTCATTTTGAGTTGGGTTTTGGGTTTGGAAAGTCTTATTGAACATTGGAGAGGCTTATACTACATTTGCAACATTATTACTCCTCTGACACAATGTTATTTGCTGGAAAACTTCATATTGTAAGGCTGCTACAGTAGTACTGTTCAGCCATCATTCTTATCTTGCAAAGTTTCATTGTAATTTCCCACTCTTAGTGGAAGAGACTGGCCACTGTTTAGTCTTCATTGTATTGCATTAGATCCTCAGCACCATATCCATTCTGGGTTTGAGTGCACATTCTTGGTGTTTGAGTTACTTTCAGCATTGCATCATTTACAATAGAATCTCCACCAAATGGTAGCGCCTTACCCACCTTGGCTTTGGAGTGCACATGCTTGGTGTTGCGTTTACCTTTCTGCATTGCATCATCTCTTTCAGTTCCTCCGCCATACGGTAGCTCCTTGCCCGCCTTGGGTTTGGAAGCACATTCTTGGGGTTGAGTTCTTTCAGCATTGTATTACTTTCAGTATTGCATGTATAAGATCCTTTGACTATATGCTTGTCTCTCCTTGGCACATTCTTGGTTAGAGTTACTTTCTGTATCGTTTTGGTTTTGGAGCTAACCTTAACGGGTGCATGTTGCATTGTAAATTGTTATAAAAAAAAAAAAAAAATTGGTTCGATTCATTACAGATTTATTCAGATAGACAACCACTCATTAAGAGCACAATGAATATGTTTGCTCTGAACAAAGTAATCAGCCCTTAAGTCCTTGGAATCCGGGTGTGTTGGCACCTAAATATGATGAAGAACCTATGTGGGATGAATTTCCTTTGGATTACAATGCTGTTCTAATTTCATCTTGGAAGTTATGTATGGATGATGGCAAAGAGGAAGCTAATTTTGAGAGGTTTAATCTTGAAAACAAATTAGAGTTAGCATTACATGGAGCTGATTTTGAGCAAAGGCGTAGTGACTTTGTTGAGTTGGATACACAACTTACTATTGAAAATGGTAAAGGATTGGCACATGAGACTTGTGACAGCCTTGGAGACACTACTGAAAGGTACGAAAAGGGTTATGATTGTTAAATGCATCATAGCAATAGTTCTCTAAACTTACATGGTCTTGACATTTATGAGAGAAGTTGGAAGAATAAATTCTTGGTATCAACTGAAGTTGAAGTGCAAACTTTATCTAAATTTGATGGCATTAAGAGTCTTGTGGAGAGTTACATCCAAAAGACAAAAAGAAATCAGTGTGAACAAGTTGTTCCCTTATTGATTTGCAAATTATTAAGAGCATTTTAGAGAGGGAATCATTATATGCCGAGGAGTCTAAGTGTGAGTTTGGTTTGACAGAGCTTCTTTACCTTGACCACATTATTAGTTATAGGGGTGTTAAGAGTTGATCCTAAAAAGATCAAAGCAATCGTTGATGGGCCTCCACCCACGAGTCTCTCACAACTTAAGGGATTCTTTGGGTTATGTGGGTTTTATAGAAGATTTGTTAAGGGGTTTTCACATAAAGCAATCCCACTTACAAATTTGACTAAGAAGGGGGATTTCAGTAGATTTGATGCAACATACCAATGCTTTGATCAATTCAAACATATTATGTGTACTTGCCCAATTTTAGTTATTCCTGACTTATCCAAACCTTTTGCATTGGAGTGTGATGTCTCAGCAGAAAGAATAAGTGTTGTACTGATGCAGAATAAACATCCGATTGCTTTTGAGAGCAAGAAGTTAAGGGGGGCTGAAAGGAGTTATTCCATTTATGATAAGGAGATGTTGGCCATTATGCATGCCCTAGCCAAATTCAGACCATACCTTGTGGGAGGGAAGTTTATAGTTAAGACCGACCACAATGGTCTCAAATACTTCCTGAATCAGAAGGACATTAATGAAAGACAATAGAAATGAGCGAGTAGGCTTCAAGAATATTACTTTGACATTGTGTCTCTCAAAGGGGAAGAAAAATATTGTTGTCGACACTCTATCAATGAGACCTCATTTGTGTTCTTTAGTAGAGATTATTGCTGATTGGAGAGAGTTGATTTTAGTAGAGTGTGTTAAGGACTCTTGGGCTACAGGTATTATTGAGGGTACCATATAGGATGACATGTATTCGATAATCAATGAGTTTATCATTTACAAGAGTAGATTTTATTTGATACCCACTTCACATTTTAAGATGACAGTTATGAGAGCATTTCATGATACTCCTATGGTTGGTCACCTGGCTTTTCTCAAGACATACAGGCAGATTCGGGAGAAGTTTACATCTAAAGGACTTAAGAATCAAGTCCTTAAGTATGTTTAGGAGTGCCCCACATGTCAACAAAAAAAAATGAGCATACTTATCCTGTTGGTTTATTGCAGCCCTTGCCAATTCCTAGTCAAAAATGGGAAAGTATCTCGATAGACTTTATTGCAAGGTTACCCAAGGGGCAAATAAAGGATTGTATCTTTGTTGTGGTGGATAGGATAACCTAATTTGGCCTTTTTTTTTTTGCTATTTCAGCAGTGTTTATAGCAGCATAGGTGGCAGATTTGTTTTCTAAGGAGATTTTTAGATTGTGTCGGTTACCTAAAAACATAATTAGTGACAGGGACAAAAAAAATATGAGCTTGTTTTGGCAAGAACTCTGCAAATTGAGTGGGACAGAGCTCATTGCTTGTACCAGCTATCACCCACAGAATGATGGACAAACAAAAATTGTTAACAAGTGGGTGGAAGGCTATCTCCACAATTATGTTTTAGGGTAGCAGAAGGCATGGGTGAGATGGATACACCTTGGTGAGTATTGTTATAATTTCACATACCACATATTGATTAAGATGTCACCATTCATGGCTTTGTATGGTTATGAGACCCCTGGCTTCATGGATTTGTTGTTTGGAGACAATAGAGTGCCAAATGCTAAGGATTTGTTATAGAAGAGTCAATACATGATGACATCCTTGAAAGAGAACTTGCAGCAAGCCTAGAATCAACACAAAGCAGTATGCAGACCAGCATCGCATTGAGCAAACATTTGAGGTTGGTGACATGGTTTATTTGAGTCTGCAGCCCTATAGGCAACCCACTCTCAAGAAGAGTGGATTGGAAAAGCGGAAGCCACGGTATTATGGACCATTTAGGATCTCCAAGAGGATTGGAGAAGTGGCTTATGAGTTGGAGTTGTCAACAAGTAGCAAACTTCACAATGTTTTTCACGTATCTTTCCTCAAGAAGGCATTGGGACATAATGTAGTTTCCTCCTCTTAGTTATCAGCATTGGACAAGGATGGGAAACTCATTCTCATTCTTGAGGCTATCATTGATATCAGGGATCGTACTATAAGGAGGGGGACCATTAGAGAGTACCTAGTGAAATGGAAGAATTTGCTTGCTGGTTGAGGATGCTACCTGAGAGGATGAGCAGATTTTGCAACATCGAGAGTTGAAATTGCTTGGGGACAAGCAATTCTGGGGAGGGAGGACTATAATGTCACCTCTCGAGGCTTAGTCAATTGGTTTTAATTTTAATTTAAACACTAATCTTCTTAAGTTAAATTAAATATTTAACTTAGTGTTTATTAATTTTTTTTAAAAGGATACATAAGTGAAAATTAAAAAGTGAAGTTAGTATTTTTTAATGTGGAGACCGATTGGGAGATATAAGGAATTAAATAAATGTAAATATTCAGAATTTCTAGAATTGGTGTGGGAGTTATGAATGGGAGAACAAAAGTGTTTTTGGGCTCTCTTTTCCATATGCATGAAATTTTGGGGAGAAGAAAGCTATGCTATTGGTGTTTCTAGAACTTTGTGAAGATGCAATCTTTCATGGGTAATATCATCTTTGAAGTTGAAAGATACTTCCTGGGTGATTGCTGATAGTTCCAGATAGGGACTATGGTGGTACTAAATTTGTGTTTTTTTCTTAGTGCTTTAATGGCATTAATATCTAAAGGCATAGTTGAAAAACTCGCCAATTGCAAAAACTTGCCAAGCCCAGAAAATACGGTACGGAAAAAACTCGGCAAATACTTAGAAAAAACTCGATAAAAAACTCGGCAACTTAAAAAATTGCTTAAACTTCATGAAAAACCCTTTTTTTTTGCAAAATTCAATGATAAGATGCATCCAATGAGTCAATAAATTGAGTACATAGAAGACAAAAGCGAGCCTTGTTATATTCGATTGATTTGAAAGAAAATTAGATACAAAATTGCATCCTCATGTGGAATGCTCAATACATTGATACAGATAGTCTGAAACAAAATGAAAATAGCAAATTGTGTTTTGTAAAACTGAAGGTAAATATTGGAGAGTACCTAGAAAATCAAATGAATTCAATGGGAGTTTGAGGGCAATGCCCCCAATGGGGTCGAGGGGCAATGCCCCTTATGGGGGTTTGGGGGCAGCGCCCCTAGTGGGGTCAAGGGATAGTGCCCCTTGCGGGGGTTTGGGGGCAGTGCCTCCAGTGGGGTCAAGGGGCAACGCCCCTTGCGGAGGTCTGGGGCAGCACCCCCATCGAGGTCGAGGGGTAGTGCCCCTCGTAGGGTCTCGGGGCAGTGCCTTGGGTGCGCTCCCTATCGCAATACAGGGTGGGGTCAAGGGCCAGAGCCCCTGTCACCAAGCCCAAATTAAGACCTCCAAAACTACACAAACCTTCATGGTGTACATCATTTTGCATTAACAATAAAACCCAAATTAAGACCATGAAAGCCACACAAACCTTCATGGAACACATCATTTTAGTGTTTTTTCTAAAGCAGAGCACACAAATGAATGAAAAAAATAACTCAGCTTGCTGCTTGGTCATTTTCCAGATCGCGAGAGTTTTTTTCGAAAACTCACCAAACTTTCTAGAAAAATTCGCCAAAAGTACGACGAGTTTTTCCATAAAGTGTGGCGAGTTTTTTCGGCGTACAATTGCCTGAAAAACTCGCCAACCAAAAAAACTCGCGAATTTTTGTTAACTCGCCGAGTTTTTGGTGAGTGTTGCAACTATGTTAAAAGGTACAGAGGTTAGTCATGAAATATTATTAATTGTGCTAGAGACTATACACCTAGGCTGTACCACTTATGAAAGTTCTACTTATTGGGTGAGGTCGTACAAGTTTATTGAAGTCATTACAAAAAATGGAGGATACATATTGTGTTGTAAGACTATCATATGCGTTCCATACTTTTTTCAGCTAATATATTTGAGTGTCATATGGGGTGGTAATGTGAGGTGGCAAATTAATTAAAAACCTGTTTAAACATTCAACACTAATTTCATGGGTCAAAGTTGATTTGAGAGAGTCAGAAAGAGGGTGTTTGGTGTCAAGGAGTCAATTTTTTTTTTTTTTTTAAATACTTGTACATTATTTACCAAGCCTTACAGAATTTGGAAGTCCATAATTTTTGAAATAAGCCGTACAGTTATTTAAAGAGGGTCACAGCTGGTGAAGATTCTTTAATAGCAATTTCCTCAGTTTATTATTTTTGGGTAATTTGCTGTACATCTTCAGGGGTAGCCGTACAAGTGAAATAAGCTGTTGTTTCATTTATATTCCTGTCGTACCTTCCAGTAATGCAGCCATAAATATGCCAAGGAGTTAATTGAGTATTTGAAGGTCAGTTTGGTTGGGACTGAACTTTGGTGAAGCATTGTATACGTTGGCATGTGGTTTATTCTTTTTTGTTTTTGTTTGTGATTTTCCAGAAATATTATTTGTAAACAGCAAAATGAGAAATCTGGAATAATTTCCTGTCAATTTATATTGCCATGATTTTATATGAACTATATTATTATGTCACATGAATCTGGACAAGATGATGTTTGATGAATAAATGGAATTACTATAAAAAGTCTCAAACAAACTGATAGTAAAATCACGGGGTTACAAATCTTAGACATAATGTTCATTTTAATTTCTTTGGGTAGAGTTCAAAAAAAGAATTGGTTTGAAAAACTGGGGGTAGACATTACAAATTGCCACTATAAAGGCGCATTGGGAGGAGATTATGAGTGACAATGTTGTTGGAAAACCATGCCACATTTTAGTGTTTGGGCTGTTTTTCATCTTAGGCATGATTTTTTGCTGGCACTGCCATTATAAAATCATGCTAGTGGGAAAAGGGTGGGTAATGTGACCTAGAAAGTGCACCCAAGTTCATTTAATTTAAAATGCCATGTTTTGATTATGACTTAGCATGGATCACTAATGCTGTTAGGTTTTTCTATTGTTAATGCCATTGAATTTGTGCACTTGGTTTTCACTACACACTTCCTTTGGATTCTAGTGGAAATCACTTAGTAGTTTACCATGTTTTTGATTGCCAAGTGAAAAAACATAAGGTTTAAACAATAAGAAAAGTGTGCCCTCGTTCCATTCTAGTATTTTTTCTTGTTATGTTCAGGTGGAACTTAGCGTGGTTGCAGCCACAAAAGTGTTCCTAAATGATTGATTTTCACCCTTTCTTGATAGATATGGATTACTAACTTGATTGCCATTTTTAAAGCGAACTTCATAAGAGGTCATCCACTCAAAAGGGATGCCCTTATCATGTCCCTTTTTGGCCCTAGGCATTCGCGCCCCGTAGCCTATTTTCTAATTTCCCATAGGTTTAATTTTGTTGGGTTAGGCAAATATTTTAATAAATAATGATTAATTTGGTCTTAAGATATTTTTTGTGTGCATTGTAAAAGACAACTTTATTATTACTTCTTCCCACTGCCTAAATGGGGCATAATAAAGCCTAGTGTAACTCACAGTGATATTTTATTATTTTTGAGTAGAGTTACAAAAGTAAATTAAAATAGATTTTTGGGAGGGAAAAGTGAATATTTTCATTTTAATTTCCTTGGGAGTCCATGGATAGGGAGTGATGACTCATTTGAACCTCTCGACCATTTTATCTTACAAGCCCTTGTTTCCAAAATAGAGCCTTTGTGTTCATTTCTTTGCCCTAAGATGAAAACCCTATTGACAAATGGAGTTGAGGACAAAAACCCTCCATTCCAAAGGATTAAGTCCTTCTAAGGATTACCTATGACCTGATATGCTTTGTATTTCTAGTTTCCATTGATTTTTGGTGTTTGTATGTAGTTTTTACAAACTTCTGTTAAATTCCAATATAGTTTTGAGTTTGGAGGGCGATTTTTATTATTTTATTAGCTGCTAGAGTATTCTGTATTACTGCTATAGTGTTCTGTATGCCTACTACAGTACCAGTTCTAAGGGTATTTGTTGAAGATTTATCAAGAAATCGGGTCATTATTAATTACTGTAGCATAATTTAGGGTGATTCTCAGAGGTCAATCAGCCATCATACAACATCAAACTTGACCATGTTTTGGGAAACATCATTGTAAATGCTTTCTTTGATGATTAATAGCCAATTACTAGAGGATATCTTCTCATTACATTTCTGATTACTTTTGATAGCAGTATTGGTTCAGGTGTCAATACAATATTCTCCATGAATTGCTGCTATATGTGAAATTTCATTTTTGGTAATGATTTGTAATAATTTGGAAGGTCTTCTACCATATTTATTTAATGTTTTTGCACTTATATTGTAACAAAGATTGGATGGTGTAGCTGTCAAGAGTTGCATCTTCATTATCTGCCAGTTTGGCATCAATTAGGTCTGCTTGTTGTCTGCCAGTTTAGCATTGATTGGACCTGTTGTAATCTGCTTTTTTGATGTTAATCAGATCTGCTTATTAGCTGCCATCTTGGCATTGATCATATTTTCTTGTAAAGTGGCATTAACTATATCTGCCTACCTATCTGCCAATTTGGTTTTGATTGTAAATCGGATTGCTTATTGCTAGTGATTTTGAAATTAATTGCATATTGTCTACATCCCAATTTCCATATACTCTTACCTTGAATACATTGGGATCTTGGTGATTAGGAAGAGCTTGGGTTTGTTTTGAGTTTATTTTTTAGGTGAAATCCACCTAATATTCTTTCCATATATGCTAGGCATGCTTGACATAAATTATTGCAATGCTTGATGATATTTAGTAGAAGAAACAAGTGGCAAAGCCACTTATATTGTGTGGCTGAGGAGATTTCCATGACTTGAGCCAATAAGAGGAACTTTTGAAGGAGTTTGCGAACAAATTAACCCAAGAGAAAAGCATTGTGATGGTCTGGTCATAGCAAAAGTGTGCCTCCTTTGTATTTGAGTGTTAGGAAAAGTTTTGGGTGGAGAAAAATGTTAGCAGTATATTTTACTTTGTTGTCAGCCGTAGTCGGCCTTGGTCGTAGTCAGCCAATTGCTAATAAAGCTATAGATTAGTAAGAATAATACATGTCATGTACTTCGGGTAATCACGTTCGGATTAATGTTAATATTAATGTTGTTATGAAACGTCGTGTCGGTTGGTTATCTAACCACCGCCGAACGTTATATGTAGTCTGTTGGGATAGTCGAGAGATAGTGATGTGCCGATGGTTATATTGTTAAGCACTGTTGATGCTCTGTGATTGTACATGATATTTCTGATAATGAATAAAGCTTCTGGTGTTGAAACATGTTATCTTTCTAGTTTACTGTTTGGTTCTATATCCTGCACATGACTAGTTTGCCAGTAGCACGTAGTACTTGAATTACATTCCGTAGGCAAACATTTGGCGCCATTGCCTGAACGGACTAGGGCATCACCTGCCATGGCAGCGTAATGGGTCAACCAGCGGAAGAACCTGTAAATGCTAATGAGGAACGGGAAGACTCCTTGACAGAAGATCTGGTAAATTTGAGGAAAATATCGTTACGTGACCACGTGCGTAGGGAATCCCACATTCGGGAGATCCCTGAGGAAGTCATCTGGGATCGGTTGGAAGTAAACGACGAGGTGAACCACCTCTTGAATCGCATGCCTAGGTTACTGGCCCGCCATTTCATTATCCTGCAGGATTTGCGAGAAGAAGAGGATTGCGAGCGCCGAAGGCAACAAATCGTACAACGTTGTGAAGATAGAACCAAACGTGAAGAGGAAGAACGAGATACTAGCCGGTGCCGTACTTCCGGCAACCAGCAATGATTGCTTGAACAACTAATAAATGCTCGTATGGCCGAACAAAGACAAGCATCGAGTACCTGACGGGCACGGGACTTCGGAAGAGCAAGTTCGGCGATCACTCAGGCTGCAAGAACAAGAAAACCGGCGAAGACGACTAAAGCAAGTCGGTAAGGAATTGGATGAGGACTTAATTGAAATAAATCAGAGCATAAAAAGAACATATGAAAATCTGACAAGAATAGACACATCCATTGAGTGAGCGCACCACAGTTTGACAGAAGGACGGGACGAAGA
Source organism: Sequoia sempervirens (assembly GCA_007258455.2). NCBI lineage: Eukaryota > Viridiplantae > Streptophyta > Pinopsida > Cupressales > Cupressaceae > Sequoia > Sequoia sempervirens. The sequence goes on along the minus strand of VDFB02257936.1, from coordinate 13,863 downwards.
CCCCTTCAGCACTTCACACGTAGGAAGATATAACCCCTATGAAAATGACGATGATTTGAATAGAAGCATTAGACGATTTCGAGTTGTCCCTCTCGGACGACGACGAACAGCTAAGGAGTGGAAGACTAGAGCTTAAGACCCCAAGGCAGAGAGAGCATCGGAGGGAACCCGAGGAGACCCACAGTGTTGAGGACGCTAATGGAGGACGTGGGAGTGACTCGTACGTGGCCAAGAGTGCAAGTGACGCACAAGGACGTAGCGAGGAAACCACTAGTCTAATCGGGTCCAACACACAAGGAGGTCAACCGGGAAAGGTGGCTCATCCGGAACGGCAAAAGTTGCCGAAATTCATGGGGAATGGCTCTGAGGATCCCGTACGGCATTGCAAGACATGTGAGACAATCTGGATAGCCAGCGGGCAGGATGATCCCGACCAGTGGTTGAAGGCATTTCCAGCGACACTTAGAGACAGTGCCATTGATTGGTACTCGGAATTGGACCAAGCACAGAGAGCTACATGGAGGGTATTAAAGCAAGCTTTCTAGGAAGAGTTCAAACTTCTACGGGACGATAGTGAGATTGTCACAGAAATATATCATACTAAACAAGGAAAGCACGAGAACGTGCGGACCTACAATAGGAAGTTGAAAGACTTGATAGGAAAGCTTGAGGCATAGCCGGCAGATGGCTTAAAGAAAAGATGGTTCATTGAAGGATTGATTCCCTCGCTCCGGCGAAAAATGAAAGTAGTACCACCATCCTCGTACACCGAAGCATACAATCGGGCGATGGACATTGAAAGTGAGAATAGGACATCCTCAAAGGGGAAGAAGAGGGATGACGAAGAGAGATGACGAAGAGAGTGCAGAGGAAAGTGAAGATGAATCGGCAACTGTACAAGCTCTTCGGCGGGATATGATGCGGATGATGAAAGAACTGAAAGCCGATAGGGAAGGATCCAAAGAGGCAAATGAATTATGGTGTACCGATTGCAAGACGGAAGGTCATACAAAGGCGAATTGCCTGAAAAAATTATTCTGTGACATCTGCCAAGTTATGGGACACTCCGTCAAGGAGTGCCCATACAACTTAAAAACCAGAAGTTCGCAAGTATTCTTCACCCAAGGCGAACAGTCAACTCCTCCGACCACACCGCCAAAACCACAGAGCAACAATGCATCCCCTGGAGGCTACCGTAACAATCGGAGAAATACGCCCAAAAGCAAAATTCAATACGATAGCAAAGGACGGCCCATGATCCAATGCCGAAACTGTAATGAATGGGGTCACTTCGCGAGGGATTGCCCGAGCGGCCAAGGCACGGGGGGAAAGCTATGCAAGTGGTGTGGACCGGGTGATCATGAAGACACCGACTGTCCGAAGCAAAAAGGTAGTATCAATATACTGGAGATAGCCAACGAAGAAGTCTTGGCAATTACAAGGGCGCAGTCAAAAAGGGCAAATTATCTAGACCCTCGTACGGAGAAAGAAAGATTTCGGGAAGCCAAGACAAAAGTAGAAGAGGCAATGGTAAAGGAATGCAGGAATTCTAAAGCTACTAGTACGTTGCTACAGTCGGAGTCGGAGAAGAATATCGTACGGCAGGTGCTTCACACAACCATACCCATTAAGGTAACTGATCTCTTGCAAACGATGCCTTATCTCAAAGTAGCGCTTACAAATGTTATTGAAGAAAATCTTCAGAAAGGTCCACCAGAACGAACGCCAGAACTGGTAGCCGAAACCACAGACCCAATGCTACTCGCAGTAAGCATCGGGAGGAAACCAGCCGTTGTCAAGATGGAAATCTTGGGAATGAAATTATCTAACACTATCCTCGATGGAGGTTCAGGAGTAAACGTATTGCCAGAAGAGACCTGGAAGTGTTTGGGTAAGCCGACTCTTTGGCCCCCGACATTCCACCTCATGGGAGCAGATCAACATGGCATCAGACCGCTGGGTACACTAATGGAGCAGAAGGTCTTGATCGACACGCAGTTGTTTTTGCTAAATTTTGTAGTCATCCCACTGGAGAAAAAGGCGTACGATGCACTCTTGGGACGGGGATGGTTGATAGCTGCCAAGGCAACCCACAACTGGAAGAAGAATACACTCTCAATAGAAAATCGGGGGAGGAAATACACCATTGATCTGAAGAACCAGGCGGTCAGTGAAGATCTAGCATCTTCGGCATCTGAATCCGGAGGAGAATCGGATGATGATGAAAGGAAGCTAATGGAACTAGATGAAGAAGGGGTATTGGAGATTGGGAGTTGCTCGGAGGATGAGACCAGTTCACTGAACGGACTGTTTCATTGGCAGATGGAGGATTATGAAGTCTTCCACCCTGATTGCAACATGCTGCAAGTCAAGGAGGGGGAAGCAGAAGAAGACAAAGGCTCGACCAGTGAAACATTTCCTCCTGAGTACGGAGAATATAGAGAAGGTATGGCAGAATTGGATGTGACGCCAGCACACAAGTTTGAACAGGACAAAATTATCAAGTACGAGGAGCCAACACTGAAAAAGGTAAACCTTGGGGAATCAGACAAACCTAAGGAGATTCTTGTGGGTGATGATTGGGACCCTGTACTGAAGGTGGCAACATTTAGAATTTTCATGGAATATAAAGATGCTTTCGCTTGGACGTACAAGGATTTAAAAGGCATACCACCGGAGTTATGCGTGCATAGGATCCCTCTCGTACTGGACCCCGCGAGGGGCGCTGACTTGCTGGGCGCTGCCCCTGCACTTGCCCCCAGACCCCCATCAAATTTATTGGATTTGTCGATTTGCAATACAGCCAGCCAATGTAGTACAGTTGCAAGAGCAGTTGGCAGCCGAGCAAACAAGAGTGGCAGCTCTCGAGGAGAAGTTGGCAGAGAGGGATAGAGTATTGGGTCAGTTGATAGAGAATGATACTCAGGTGGCCGATGCACAACAACTTTCAGCATTGAGGGAGAATCAATTACAAGAAAAGGACGAGGAGTTGACATTTTTTGTTTTCAAACGACTTCTTTTTAGGGGGGGATGATGTAAGTAGTATATCTTTACTTTGTTATAGTCGGCCGTAGTCGGCCGATTGCTAATAAAACTATAGTTAGTAGGAATAATACATGTTATGTTGTTATGAAACGTCGTGCCGGTTGGTTATCTAACTACCACCGAACGTTATATGTAGTCTATTGTGGTAGTCGGGAGATAGTTATGTGCCGATGGTTATATTGTTAAGCACTGCTGATACTCTTTGATTGTACATGATTTTTCTGATAATGAATAAAGTTTCTGGCATTCAAACATGATATCTTTCTGGTTATTGTTTTATTCTATGTTCTGCACATGACTAGTTTGCCAGTAGTACGTAACATTTGAATTACATTCCGTAGGCAAACAAAAAACATTGCCTTAACTATCCAAAATGTGCATCGGTGGAGATCACTTATGGTTTTGTTGTCAAAAACACATGCTAGCAATGGCTTTGCTAAGGAAAAATTGCATCAATATTTCTTAAAATCTCCCTCTCAAGCTTTCATGCCGCAATCATTTCATATTTCTTTTCCTTTTATCATAGCCAGTATCAATTATGATGCTCATCATATGTTAACATGGAATAGTGCACTCTTAAACATCTTGCAAAAAATGTTAATTGAAGTGCATAAATTATGGTAGGATGACCCTGCAAATTGAACAAGGGAAACCATAATCATTTGGATTAACACAAGATCAAGGGTCAAATGGTGAGAAATTCGTAAGAAGGGAGCACAAAAAATGAGCTTTGTATGGGTACCAACATGCCTGGCAAGATATAGAAATGCCATCCGCCATAGATTTGGGTGTTGTATGTAATGTCCCCATTTTTTGCGAGCATCAGAGTTCGATGGATTTAGCCTATTATGTGACCCTCGTAGGCTGATAGGATGGATAGAGGGTCTTGATGGAGCTTGGCTTGGCTTCAGTTGTCAGATTGTTATCAGTTGGCTTTCGTTTGGGCTCGTTCGGACACTATTTGCTCGGATTGCTATTTTTAGCAGTTATTGGCAGTCAGCGTGGGACCCCTGCTATTTTTAGCAGTATGGATGGATTATGTTCAGAATCACTTCATTGTTCGTCAGCTTCAGACGGCTCGAGCATCGGGTTAATATTGAAGGAGATATTAATATTTAATTGATTTAATTAAATATTAATTACTGGAGCATTATAATATAAAGTTATAATATTTTATTATAACTTAAGTGATTTTTGCTAAAGGGGTCGCCCATCATTGAAGGGGCCACTTTTAATTATATTTTATAATTAAAAGTGCTTTCGAAAACTATTGAAAAATTAAAAAGAAAAGTTCGAATTTATTTAAATAAAACCTAATTGAGAAAATTCGAACTCTTGAGGAGATATAAGGGTTTCATTGGGATTTGAGCTCATTATGTTATGAAATTGATTTTTGATCAAGTCTTCTTCTGGAGAACGAAGCCGAGGGTTTCAGTTGTCTACAGGCATTGGAGAACGAGCCATCTTCAGTGTTGCAGTTCAGAGGCTGTGAAATATCAGCTGATCTATTGCATTCAGGGAGATATCTTCATTCAGAAGTTATCACAGAACGTTCACAGAGTTTCTTTCAGCTTGCTGCAATAATCAGGTTTTCATCAAAATATCATTGCCTTTTTAGTTGCATGTTATTGGATCTTATTTGTAATCACTTCAGAAGATTAATAAATAGTCTGGCATCAATATTTTCAATAGATTCTATCATTTTCGGTGTTGCATTATTTTATATAAATTTATTCAGCATTTTCTTTCAAAAACGCAAAAATCGAGAAAAAAAACAATCAAAACAGATAGTCTTCAGAATCAGGGAGAACAGGGGTTTCTACAGTGGTATCAGAGCCTGAATCCTGCCATCCTGTGTTGGCTTAAAAAAATAAAAAAAATAAAAGTTGCAGAATATCAAGGGTTTTTTTCAGTTACAAACAGGAAATTCTGAGAATTTGGGGAATCGAGTTTCAGTCCTTTGGGGAATCATCAGCAAAAAAAAAATTGCAAATATACAAGGAATTCGTTGTCTTTTTGAAGGACGTCTTTTGCACCAAAGACGCGCTTGAGAAAAGACAAGCAACGGAAAAGGACAAAATTTACAAGGCAAGCAAGACATCGCGGGAGGAAAGGTTTAAATTCATGCAAAGAAGAATAATATTAAACAAATCGAGAGCTCCAGTTTTTAATTTTGTCTCTGCAGAAATCGTATTTTATTTCAGAGGAGAAAGGTCAGAATAAAGACGAGAGGAAAAGCATCGATCTGTGTGGAGTCCATCAGGGAAGCCGACGCAAAAACAGAGGATCGAGCAAATTGAAGGAGACCAATAAAAAGATCGAAAGTTGGAGCCAAGCTATATTTAATAATTCATTTTCTGAAGTGGCCGACGTTTCTGAAGGAGACGTATTTCATAAGGAGACCAGAGACTAGTTATCGAATGGATGAAAGGACAAATGGTTTGACTAGCAGTCGGCCGATTGTAATGAGAATTATTTTTCCGTGAATTTCTAAATATCGTCCTTGGTCCTCAGCACCATACTTCCATAAGAAATTGCTTAATATTTTAGTGAAATATTATTGTGGTAGATTCTTATCAAATCGTGGCTAGCTGAAGGGGCCGATAATTGTTCTAGGTGATTATACTGCTACGGGAATTGCTTCCAGGTGTCGATAGAGCAAGTCCATTCAAGATATCAGATAAGACACAGGAAAAGACGATTTAGAGAAGAGACGTCTTTGTTCAAAATATTGTCATTGATGTCAAATGAGAAGTTAATTAATTATCAGTTTGATGAAGTTGAAGAATTCATTGTTGATATATAAATGATCTAATAAGTTGAATATCATAAAAAATATGTGGAGCAACGCAGAATAAATTTAGATTAAATACAATTAACTGTTTGATGCTTACGAGATCAAGGTACTATATGTCCATTCTGTCAAAAAGGCATATAAGAATTATGATTTAGTGTTACAGACTTTGGAGCTGCCAAGTAGATCAGAAAGAGACAAAGCAGAAAGGAACTGCTAAATAGAAGACAAATCATAGGCTGTTCAAAATCTGTGTCAGTCTGGAGAAGGCAGAGAAAGTCTTTAACATATACTTTTTGTTAAAGAAAAGAAAACTATGTATAATAGAATGGTACGTATATGATAAAAGACGTGTTTTTGCAAATCGATCATCAAAACAAACTAAAACAGTTAATTATGAAATCAGTTCACTATAATATTTAATCGATGGAAGGGCGCGATATGAAGAGATGCAACTTACTCATTGATGGAGAAGATTATGATCTTGTTTTAAAAGTTATTATGAATCATTTTTTTTAAAAGGATGGGTCGTATCCAGAAGACGTGTTCATATAAAAAGACGCGATCTATTTGAAGAGTTGAAAAACTAAAAGATGCATTTCTTTCCTGAGCAGGTGCAAGTCCGAAAAAGAACACAATCCTCAAAAGACACAGATGTCTTCATTAAATCTGAAGAGACGTTTTTTTTCTAAAAGACGTCTTTCTTAAATTCGGAGAGGTGTTTTTTTTTTAAAAAGACATGTTTTTTTAAAAAAATGTATCAAATCTAAAAGGACGCGTTCTTGTAAAAAGACGGAGAAGATGTATCAAATCTGAAAGTCGTACTCTTGCAAAAGGACGTGTTTGTTTGCTGCATTAATGAAGAAACTCATTATCTTCTCTAAACAAGGATAAGTAGAGGGCGTATGAATTGAAACTAAAAAGTGTGAGCAGTTCATTCGACTCCCTGAAGGGACGCATTTGATTAAATAGATGTGATTGTTTTTAACATAGCAAACATTTCAAAAAGGGGGATGTTGTTTTGGTTATAAACAGAAAATTAAATGAATCAAGGAAGACCAATTATAATTAAGAAATGGTGTGATTAAAAATGAAAGGGCAGTGTTGTGTTCTTTCACCAATAGTTGCAATTTTTGAGCAGTGTATATAATTGACATCCAAGCCAGATTTGTAGTGTGGTTGTGTAATTAAAGACTTGCAGATCAGTCAGATTCCTACCTCCTTGTGTGGGCTGAAGGTGATATCTTGGATCACATAGAGCAGATTGGAGAGTTGGGCATGTGCAGATCAGATTGAGGGCAGTCTCACTTCCATCAAGTCAAGGTTTGGTGCCTTGCATTAGGGGTTGGTGCTCCTTGTAGGCAGGTGTCTACTAAATTCTGGAGAGGTCTAGGTGTTCCTTGTGGAAGTTATTCTACAAAATCATCTCATTGTAAATTTGTAGGTTGGTGCCTACTTGAAAAAGAAATTACTTAAATAAAATTGTGTCAACTTGTGGAAATTGGTTTATATCAAAAAGTTGATTGTAATAAAGATTGAAAAGTTTTAAAAATAAAAGTTTGAGATTGATTTACTGATTCACCCCCCCCCCTCTCAGTAAATCTTTTGTGCTCTTCAATTGGTATCAGAGCAAGGTCCTTCTTTATAGCTTAATCGCTTGAAGGAGATCCTTAAGAGCACTTATGGCAAATCAAAGCAACATGGTGAAAGCACCCATCTTTGATGGGACTAATTATGCATTCTGGAATATCAAGATGGAAGCATACTTGAATGCACTTGGGTTTGATGTGTGGCAATCTGTTGTAGATGGGTATTCACCTCCAGCTACCCCTCCAACGGATCAAGCAGGAAAGAAGAGAAGTGAAGACAATGCAAAAGCTAAGCATGCTCTTCTTTGCAGCCTAACAGATTCTGAATTTACAAAAGTCATGAGGTGCAAATCAGCAAAAGAGATTTGGGACAAGCTTCAAAATATCTATGAAGGAGATGCAAAAGTTAAGAAAGCAAAGTTGCAAACTCATAGAAGAAAGTTGGAAACTCTCAAAATGGAGGATGATGAAGACATTGCTTCATATTTTCTTCGTGTTGATGAATTAGTGAATATCATGAGGGGACTTGGTGAAGAAATCAAGGATGAATTCATTATTGACAAAATTCTAAGATCTCTTTCTACAAAATTTGAGGCCAAAGTTGCAGCATTGGAAGAACTAACAAATCTAGACCAGCTGAAGAAGGATGAATTACATGGTATTCTTGCTGCCTATGAGATGAGGATTGAAGGTAAATCACCACAAAAGGAAGTCTCATTCAAAGCAACCAAAAAGGGCAAGAACAAGCATGAAGAAAAGGATGAAAAATCAAGTGATGAAGCTGAATCTTACTTCATGGGAAAACTTAAGAAAGGAAAAGGAAAATACAAAGGAAAATTTCCTTTTAAATGCTTCAATTGTGGAAAAGTTGGACATTATGCTTCAAAATGTCCTCAAAATGAAAGCAGTTCTAGTGAAGAAGAAAAGGAAATCAGCAATAAGAAAAAGGGAAAGAAGAATTTCAACTCAAAGAAGAAATTTCAAAAACATAAAAAGAGTTTTTATTCAAAGAAAGATAGCAGCTCCTCTGAAGAACAAAGTGAAGATAGCTCAAGCAATGAGGAAGATGAAATATTGTTTATGGCTGAATGTGAAGAACAAAAAGTTGAACAAGAATGTGAAGAAGAAGAAGAAATAGATCAAGATGAAGGAGAGGAAGTAGATCTTGAGGAAGAATTGCACTATGCTTACAAGAAAAATGAAGACTTGAAGAAGAAGGCTGCCAAGTACAAGTTGAAGATCAAAGAAATGACAAATGACTTGGAGAATTCAAGCAAAACCATTGAGGATTTGAGAACTCAAATCATGGAAGCTGAAAGAAATGAAGATGAATTGAAAAACAAACTCAATACAAAGGAGATGAAATGTGACAAGCTGGAGCAAGAGATAGCAATGCTAAAGTTGGAATTGGAGAAAGCAAAGGATCAACACTCAAAGATTGATGAAGAATCTAGCAAGCTGATTGAGCTAATGAAGGCTCAAGATTTTATTCAAAGCAAAATGGGAAGCAGTTTTGAAGAAAAATCCAAGAAGGTCACTAACTCCAAAGAAGATTTCAAGACTCTCTCAAACCAAGGAGAAGAAGATTGGATAAGTGCTGATTCTAAAAGAAGATTGAATAGTAGGCACTTCTATGCATTTAATGGCTATTGTTTTGTATGTAACAAATTTGGGCACAAAGCCTTAAATTGTAAAAATAAAGTGAAAAATAGTTCTAGCTACCTTAGGAGAGATAATAATCCTTTCACACCTTTAATAGACTATAATGATCTATGCTACAAATGTAAAAATCTTGGGCACAAAGCTCAAGCTTGTAGGTCAGTTTTTAATAACTCTCCAAAACAAAACAAGAAGGTAGATAAATCTATTAAGAGGAAAGAAATACCTATCAAAGTATGGAGGAAAAAGGAGAAATCAATGTTCATCCAAACTGCCTTACATGCTGAAAGTAAGAAGGATAGATGGTACATTGATAGTGGGTGCTCAAAGCACATGACAGGTGACAAGAGCAAATTCATCTCTCTTGAACCTACTGATGAAGGAACAGTAAGATTTGGTGATAATTCAAGAAAACAAATAAAAGGAAAAGGAACACTCAGTCTAGATAATGGAAGAACAAAAACAGAAAATGTTTTGTATGTTAAGGGCCTAAAAGAAAATCTGCTAAGTGTAAGTCAACTTTGTGATCAAGGACATAGTATCACATTTCTTTCTAATACATGTGATATTAAGAAAGATGGAAAGCTGGTTGCTCAAGCTGAAAGGAAACAAAATTTGTATGTCCTAAAAGAGATAAGTTGTGAAAGCTGCAATTTAGTACAAGAGGATGAGAGTTGGTTGTGGCACAAAAGGCTAGGCCATCTAAACTTTGATAATATTGTCAAAGTTAGCAAATCAAATGCTGTGAGAGATATGCCAAGGATAACAAAACCTTCTAATATCATTTGTAGAGAGTGTCAACTTGGAAAGCAAACAAAGTCAAGCTTTAAGTCTAAGGAGCATACTTCATCAAAACCATTAGAACTCATACATACAGATCTTTGTGGGCCAACAAAATCCAAAAGCATGAATGGAGAAAGATACTTTATGTTGCTGATTGATGACTTCTCAAGGATGACTTGGGTTGCATTCTTGAAAGAAAAATCTGAAGCTTTTGACAAATTCAAAGCCTTCAAGGAATTGGTTGAAAATGAGGCAAATTGCAAGATAAAATGCCTTAGATCAGACCGAGGAGGAGAATTCACATCAAAAGAATTTGAAAATTTCTGCATAGAACATGGAATTAAAAGACAATTTTCTGCAGCAAGAACCCCTCAACAAAATGGGGTTGTAGAAAGAAGAAATAGGACGGTTCAAGAAATGGCAAGGGCAATGCTAAATGAAAACAAGATAGCAAATTCCTTTTGGAAAGAAGCGATTCATACAGCAGTTTACATCATGAATCGTGCACAAATAAGAGTGAACAATGAGAAGACACCTTATGAACTTTGGAAAGGAAGACCAGCAACTGTCAAGTACTTCAAAAATTTTGGAAGCACTTGCTACATTAGAAGAGATGAAGAAGATTTGAGCAAATTTGACACAAGAGCAGATGAGGGAATCTTTCTTGGCTACTCATCAAAAAGTAAGGCATATAGATGCTACAACAAAAGAACTCACAAAATTGTTGAAAGTGCTAATGTAAGAATTGATGAAGGAAAGCAATTCAAAGAAGTTGGACAAAGTGATCACCATGTTCAAACTATGAGTGAAGAAGACAAAGATGATGAGGACTCCCAAGAGGAAGAAAAAGAGGAAGAGGCAAAAGAAGGAGAATCTTCACACAAGACTCCCGTGAAGACACCAAAGACACCTTCCAAGTTTGTTCAAAAGAACCATCCTGAAAATTTGATTCTTCAAGACAGATGTAGATCTACAAGGAGAATGGTGAATTACAATGAAGATTGTCATGCAGCTTTTCTATCTCAAATTGAGCCTAAAACTTTTGAAGAAGCAAGCAAAGACAAAAGTTGGATTGATGCAATGAATGAAGAATTGGATCAAATAGAGAAAAATGAAACTTGGGAAATTGTTCCAAGACCAAAAGATAAGAATGTAATTGGCACAAAATGGGTTTTTAGAAACAAATTAAATGAAGATGGTAAAGTCACAAGGAACAAAGCAAGGTTAGTGTGCAAAGGCTATGCACAAGTTGAAGGAGTAGACTTTGAGGAAACCTTCGCACCAGTTGCAAGGATTGAAGCAATTAGAATGTTTTTATCCTATGCAAGTCACAAAAAGTTTAAGGTTTATCAAATGGACGTCAAATCTGCTTTTCTTAATGGAGATTTAGAAGAGGAAGTTTATATTGAACAACCTGAAGGCTTCCTACTATCAGAAGACATGGATTATGTGTGCAAGTTAAAGAAAGCTCTCTATGGGCTTAAACAAGCTCCTAGAGCTTGGTATTCTAGACTTGACAAATATCTCAAAGAGCAAGGTTTCAAAAGAGGAGATGTAGACAGCAATCTATACATCAAAGAAGAGGATGGACACTTATTGATTGTGGTGGTCTATGTAGATGACATCATTTTTGGTGGAGACAAGGACAGAATGTGCAAAGAATTTTCATCATGTATGCAAAAAGAATTTGAGATGTCAATGTTGGGAGAGTTATCCTTCTTCCTTGGGCTGCAAATTTCACAATTAAGCAAAGGTATTTTCATCTCCCAAACCAAATATGTGAAAGAAATGTTAAAAAGGTTTAGGATGGAAGATTGCAATCCTGTTAGTACTCCTATGGTTACAGGTTGCAAGCTAAGTAAAGATGATGAATCCCAAGATGTGAATCAAACACTTTATAGATCAATGATTGGAAGTTTGTTGTATCTAACTTCCACAAGACCAGACATAATGCAAGCTGTTGGAGTTGTGGCCAGATTTCAAGCAGCACCAAAAGAAACACATGTTCATGCAGTAAAGCGTATATTCAAATATTTGAAAGGCACAATGGATTATGGTCTATGGTACCCTAGCAGCAATGATTTCACTCTTGAAGCATACACAGATGCTGATTGGGCTGGCAATGTGGATGACAGAAAAAGTACAAGTGGAGGAGCCTTTTTTCTTGGAGGAAATTTAGTGTCTTGGATGAGCAAGAAACAAGAATCAGTCTCTCTATCTACAGCAGAAGCTGAATATATTGCAGCAGCAGCATGTTGCACTCAACTTTTGTGGATGAGGCAAACTTTAAGAGACATTAAGGTAGAGTATGATCATCCTTGTACTATCTATTGTGATAATACTAGTGCAATCAATATCTCCAAGAATCCAGTGATGCACTCAAGAACCAAGCACATACCTATTAAGTATCACTTTTTGAGAGAACAAGTAGGAGAAGGACAAGTGTGTTTAGAATACATTACTACAAAAGAACAAACTGCTGATATATTTACTAAACCACTTCCAAGAGATACATTTGAATATCTAAGGGACAAATTGAGAGTTGTTTCATACCCATCAAATTAATTGATGGACGCATGTATTCAGGGGGAGCTACACACAAAATCCTGTAGCTTCATGGAGCTGAAAAACCCCTTGCCATTGATGTCAAAGGGGGAGATTTTGGACACAGGGGGAGCAAACAGAGGATCACGTTGCTATTGAAGAGGTTGCCATCAATGACAAAGGGGGAGATTGTTGAAAATATTGTCATTGATGTCAAATGAGAAGTTAATTAATTATTAGTTTGATGAAGTTGAAGAATTCATTGTTGATATATAAATGATCTAATAAGTTGAATATCATAAAAAATATGTGGAGCAACGCAGAATAAATTTAGATTAAATACAATTAACTGTTTGATGCTTACGAGATCAAGGTACTATATGTCCATTCTGTCAAAAAGGCATATAAGAATTATGATTTAGTGTTACAGACTTTGGAGCTGCCAAGTAGATCAGAAAGAGACAAAGCAGAAAGGAACTGCTAAATAGAAGACAAATCATAGGCTGTTCAAAATCTGTGTCAGTCTGGAGAAGGCAGAGAAAGTCTTTAACATATACTTTTTGTTAAAGAAAAGAAAACTATGTATAATAGAATGGTACGTATATGATAAAAGACGTGTTTTTGCAAATCGATCATCAAAACAAACTAAAACAGTTAATTATGAAATCAGTTCACTATAATATTTAATCGATGGAAGGGCGCGATATGAAGAGATGCAACTTACTCATTGATGGAGAAGATTATGATCTTGTTTTAAAAGTTATTATGAATCATTTTTTTTAAAAGGATGGGTCGTATCCAGAAGACGTGTTCATATAAAAAGACGCGATCTATTTGAAGAGTTGAAAAACTAAAAGACGCATTTCTTTCCTGAGCAGGTGCAAGTCCGAAAAAGAACACAATCCTCAAAAGACACAGATGTCTTCATTAAATCTGAAGAGACGTTTTTTTTCTAAAAGACGTCTTTCTTAAATTCGGAGAGACGTGTTTTTTTTTAAAAAGACGTTTTTTTAAAAAAATGTATCAAATCTAAAAGGACGCGTTCTTGTAAAAAGACGGAGAAGATGTATCAAATCTGAAAGTCGTACTCTTGCAAAAGGACGTGTTTGTTTGCTGCATTAATGAAGAAACTCATTATCTTCTCTAAACAAGGATAAGTAAAGGGCGTATGAATTGAAACTAAAAAGTGTGAGCAGCTCATTCGACTCCCTGAAGGGACGCATTTGATTAAATAGATGTGATTGTTTTTAACATAGCAAACATTTCAAAAAGGGGGATGTTGTTTTGGTTATAAACAGAAAATTAAATGAATCAAGGAAGACCAATTATAATTAAGAAATGGTGTGATTAAAAATGAAAGGGCAGTGTTGTGTTCTTTCACCAATAGTTGCAATTTTTGAGCAGTGTATATAAATTGACATCCAAGCCGGATTTGTAGTGTGGTTGTGT
>VDFB02257935.1:0-48844 GCA_007258455.2 Sequoia sempervirens | reverse complement strand
GTTTAGGATGGAAGATTGCAATCCTGTTAGTACTCCTATGGTTACAGGTTGCAAGCTAAGTAAAGATGATGAATCCCAAGATGTGAATCAAACACTTTATAGATCAATGATTGGAAGTTTGTTGTATCTAACTTCCACAAGACCAGACATAATGCAAGCTGTTGGAGTTGTGGCCAGATTTCAAGCAGCACCAAAAGAAACACATGTTCATGCAGTAAAGCGTATATTCAAATATTTGAAAGGCACAATGGATTATGGTCTATGGTACCCTAGCAGCAATGATTTCACTCTTGAAGCATACACAGATGCTGATTGGGCTGGCAATGTGGATGACAGAAATAGTACAAGTGGAGGAGCCTTTTTTCTTGGAGGAAATTTAGTGTCTTGGATAAGCAAGAAACAAGAATCAGTCTCTCTATCTACAGCAGAAGCTGAATATATTGCAGCAGCAGCATGTTGCACTCAACTTTTGTGGATGAGGCAAACTTTAAGAGACATTAAGGTAGAGTATGATCATCCTTGTACTATCTATTGTGATAATACTAGTGCAATCAATATCTCCAAGAATCCAGTGATGCACTCAAGAACCAAGCACATACCTATTAAGTATCACTTTTTGAGAGAACAAGTAGGAGAAGGACAAGTGTGTTTAGAATACATTACTACAAAAGAACAAACTGCTGATATATTTACTAAACCACTTCCAAGAGATACATTTGAATATCTAAGGGACAAATTGAGAGTTGTTTCATACCCATCAAATTAATTGATGGACGCATGTATTCAGGGGGAGCTACACACAAAATCCTGTAGCTTCATGGAGCTGAAAAACCCCTTGCCATTGATGTCAAAGGGGGAGATTTTGGACACAGGGGGAGCAAACAGAGGATCACGTTGCTATTGAAGAGGTTGCCATCAATGACAAAGGGGGAGATTGTTGAAAATATTGTCATTGATGTCAAATGAGAAGTTAATTAATTATTAGTTTGATGAAGTTGAAGAATTCATTGTTGATATATAAATGATCTAATAAGTTGAATATCATAAAAAATATGTGGAGCAACGCAGAATAAATTTAGATTAAATACAATTAACTGTTTGATGCTTACGAGATCAAGGTACTATATGTCCATTCTGTCAAAAAGGCATATAAGAATTATGATTTAGTGTTACAGACTTTGGAGCTGCCAAGTAGATCAGAAAGAGACAAAGCAGAAAGGAACTGCTAAATAGAAGACAAATCATAGGCTGTTCAAAATCTGTGTCAGTCTGGAGAAGGCAGAGAAAGTCTTTAACATATACTTTTTGTTAAAGAAAAGAAAACTATGTATAATAGAATGGTACGTATATGATAAAAGACGTGTTTTTGCAAATCGATCATCAAAACAAACTAAAACAGTTAATTATGAAATCAGTTCACTATAATATTTAATCGATGGAAGGGCGCGATATGAAGAGATGCAACTTACTCATTGATGGAGAAGATTATGATCTTGTTTTAAAAGTTATTATGAATCATTTTTTTTAAAAGGATGGGTCGTATCCAGAAGACGTGTTCATATAAAAAGACGCGATCTATTTGAAGAGTTGAAAAACTAAAAGACGCATTTCTTTCTTGAGCAGGTGCAAGTCCGAAAAAGAACACAATCCTCAAAAGACACAGATGTCTTCATTAAATCTGAAGAGACGTTTTTTTTCTAAAAGACGTCTTTCTTAAATTCGGAGAGACGTGTTTTTTTTTTTTAAAAGACATGTTTTTTTTAAAAAAATGTATCAAATCTAAAAGGACGCGTTCTTGTAAAAAGACGGAGAAGATGTATCAAATCTGAAAGTCGTACTCTTGCAAAAGGACGTGTTTGTTTGCTGCATTAATGAAGAAACTCATTATCTTCTCTAAACAAGGATAAGTAAAGGGCGTATGAATTGAAACTAAAAAGTGTGAGCAGCTCATTCGACTCCCTGAAGGGACGCATTTGATTAAATAGATGTGATTGTTTTTAACATAGCAAACATTTCAAAAAGGGGGATGTTGTTTTGGTTATAAACAGAAAATTAAATGAATCAAGGAAGACCAATTATAATTAAGAAATGGTGTGATTAAAAATGAAAGGGCAGTGTTGTGTTCTTTCACCAATAGTTGCAATTTTTGAGCAGTGTATATAATTGACATCCAAGCCAGATTTGTAGTGTGGTTGTGTAATTAAAGACTTGCAGATCAGTCAGATTCCTACCTCCTTGTGTGGGCTGAAGGTGATATCTTGGATCACATAGAGCAGATTGGAGAGTTGGGCATGTGCAGATCAGATTGAGGGCAGTCTCACTTCCATCAAGTCAAGGTTTGGTGCCTTGCATTAGGGGTTGGTGCTCCTTGTAGGCAGGTGTCTACTAAATTCTGGAGAGGTCTAGGTGTTCCTTGTGGAAGTTATTCTACAAAATCATCTCATTGTAAATTTGTAGGTTGGTGCCTACTTGAAAAAGAAATTACTTCAATAAAATTGTGTCAACTTGTGGAAATTGGTTCATATCAAAAAGTTGATTGTAATAAAGATTGAAAAGTTTTAAAAATAAAAGTTTGAGATTGATTTACTGATTCACCCCCCCCCCTCTCAGTAAATCTTTTGTGCTCTTCAGTCTTCAGTCAGGAGAAAGACGTGTTTTTATACGTAGTAAAGGACGTGGCATATTGATGGTGAAAATAAATAAATAAATAAGTGTTTATGGTTGCCGCCCCATACTGTTTGACGTGGGAGAAATCAAAAGAGGTCGATCTTGTTTGCTGACGGGATTCTATTATCTGGAAAAGAAGCCGTTAAAAACATTGACGAATTGGCTCCAAATTTCAGTGACGGGCCAGACAGAGCAAAGGAAATTTGACATTTTTTTTTTATAAATAAATTTAAAAAAAAAAATCGTGGCCTTAGTATTCAGATAAGACAAAGCAAGGAGCGGACGAAACTGCCTAGTTACGGGAGCTGCTTGGTGACTTAGAGGTTTTACATAAGAAATCGAGCTTCATTGTCAGTCTGATTAGAGACAAAACATAAAGACAAGGAGGAAATTTCACTTATCATATCGGGTGGTGCTTGAATAATTCAAAGGAATCGTAACACATAAAGGAGCGAATAGATATTGCATAAGTCGTCATTCCTAGGTGTTGCTGAGAACAAGAAGTCCGCTATTGCTGGGACATAATTTGGCTCCAAGTATCGACAGTTGCGGCTTTCACAGCTAGTTATACATCATTCCGGTCTCAAACTTACTGTTTAATGAAATTCTGGAAATGATTATTCTATCTGTAATGTGTGATTCATGAGCTTGGAAACCATTGTGACAAACATCACTGAAGCATCATTGAAATTTACACTCATCAATCTGATGAAGGAAAAGGTGAAATGCTTACTATAAGTGCTAGTTACATTGATGAGTATATGTATATATATATACAATTTCTGAATTGAAAAAATTCTAAGCAAACTGTTAAGGTTAGCATATAATCTCTCCTTGTATTCTTGAAGCAAGGCATGTAACAGTTTGAATTAAGTAATCTGAAACAACTTTCAGTAGTACTTGGGCTATGAAGCGTTTGATCTGTTGCATATGTGTTGTGAATCTGAATACATATATTTGCAACCAAAAAGGCAAAATTGCAGTCCAGCAGATATAAAACAGTACAGTGAAGGCCTGAAATCAAGTTAGTTGGATTTGGTTTTCAGCTGGACAGCGGAAATGGGTTTCATGAAAACATTGTCCAACAATAAACAGGCATTGAAAGAGCTTGGACAATCACAATACAAGTTCAACCGAGAGTTACTGCGTTTAGAGCAGACGCTCTCAAAGTTGGGACGGTCTAAAGGATCCAATTCACTTCCTATCATCAAAGGTTCGACATCGCAAAACAAAATGAAGTTGTGTTCCTATTGCGGAAAGCCGTACAACTTAAACCATGATTGCCCTTTGAGACCTAAGGGCAAAGCGCATAGAATGATGTGGGCTCCCTATGAGGATTCAGAACCTAAAAAAACCAACCAGCAAAGTAATCGTGAAGAATCTAAATCTGAACATGATGTCTTTTCAAGTGAGGTGTCAAGAAGCCTCTACAATGAGTTTTCAGCAGTTGGTGACCAGTATACAACTGATCCTAGGGAAGCTACACCTAACAGTCCTGATTTTCATGACAGCGATGATGAAACTTTGCATGAGTATGAGACAGCAGTGTTTTCACATGTGCAGAATGATCCTATTGAATGGTCACATGAAAGTACTCCGGAATTGGGTACTAATGATGCATTGTATGTAGAGGATTCATGTCAGGGTGAATCTGATTTTTCAGATCAGAATTTAGAAAATAAGTTAGAATGTTCACATGTTGACATGGAATCCCAAGATTGTGAGTTGGAAGGTGATACAGTTACATCGGGAGTGGAAGTGTGTGAAGATACTGTTATATCAGCAGCTTCTACTTTATCAGTTGAGCCATCCTTTGAGGTACACAGCAGCAGTACCTTAGATGTTGAGGTGTGCATGGATGAAAGCACACATGATGCTGCTTATCATTTAGTGAGTGACGACGAATCAGCCTCATATCATAGTGCATATTGTGAACCGGAAAACTTGTATGGGGGTCATAAGCTACAGAGTCATCATTTGGTTGGGCAACTAAAGGTGAATGACAATATGATTGCCACAACCATTGAGCATTTTGATGTTGCTCGTCAGATGTTAGCTACGTATGGTTGGAGTACTCCTTTGACAGATGAGCACGGTGATAGTGGTTTTTCCCTTGCAGAGATACATGCACTTCGAGAAGCAATTGGAATGATGAAACAAAATTACTTAAAACTACTTGCAGACAGGGATTTTCTTCTCGAGTGGGATTGCATTTGTTATGATGCATTGCAGAGGAAGGAGGAGCAGGTTGATGAGCTCACTCATGAGCTTGAGGTGACTATGGACTCGTTGGAGAGTGCTCAGTTGGCCCTTCAAGAGTCACAGTCACGGTTGGAGGAGTTGACCGTGGAGTTGAGGTTGGCACAGTCTCCACCAGCTGCAAATACGGTACAGTTATATACAGAGGCAGTTGATGAGGATCTTATATCCACGAGTTGTAGTGAGGATGTGGTTACATCTATCACAGATATTGGTGCAGTCAATTCAGCTCGGGGGAGTGTTTTGGTTGAGAGCTCTTGTGATGAGATAGTTGATTTTTTCGAGAGTTGTGTGACAGATCACGTCACTACTTCATCGTCGTCACAGGAGATATGTGGGGGATCATCCAGTATGGAGATTTGTAATTATGCTAATTTGTTTCCCCAGGACTATGATGGACAGCCATTGACAGAGGTGGGAGCATTTTATCTTGATTGCATCGTGAGGAGTGTTTATCACTTCTCCTTTGATCCACACACGGAGGATTTGATGATGCATCGGTGTGGATTGGCCCCAGAGTTATACCATCCGTTGTGGGATGGGTATTCACCGTCTTCAAAAGATGGGATTAGCTGCTGCAAGCGTCCGAATCAGCTGTTTGCGGGGGATCACTTGCAGGGACAGCTATCAGTTTTACATCATGCCGATATGTTTCCAACTGGGTTTGCTACTTCTATGTCACAAGGTTTTCTTATGGGTACATGGTTACAGGATGACTACGGTGTCAATTGGCATGATGGCTTGGTCAGTTATCACATTCATGAGGGTTTAGCAGAGGACAGGGAGAGATTCAGTGTAGCAGATGCTTCTAGAAGTTCTTTTCTCTGCATGACAGATGGATGTGAATGCAGATTGTATTGGGATCCAGGTGGTGACAGTTTTGGCACTAAGTATTGGATGGGTCCGATTGGGTTACTTCGCCACTCACAACATGGTGAAGTTGGAGGCAATAGAGCGCAGTGGCAGCGTGAGGATGACAGACACGACAGACTCTCACTCTGGGTTTGGGATCCAGGGATAGCTTGCGCAGTTGTGTTGTTGTGATGCTACAGGAGATAGTTAGAGATGTGTGGGACACTTCACAGTTCTTATTTTGGGCCTTCCGAGGAGTTGGGTTTCTTTGCAGTAGAAATTGTTTGAGGACAAGCAATTTCAGGGAGGGCGGACTGTAATGTCCCCATTTTTTTTGCAAGCATCAGAGTTTGATGGATTTAGCCTATTATGTGACCCTCGTAGGCTGATAGGATGGATAGAGGGTCTTGATGGAGCTTGGCTTGGCTTCAGTTGTCAGATTGTTATCAGTTGGCTTTCGTTTGGGCTCGTTCGGACACTATTTGCTCGGATTGCTATTTTTAGCAGTTATTGGCAGTCAGCGTGGGACCCCTGCTATTTTTAGCAGTATGGATGGATTATGTTCAGAATCACTTCATTGTTCGTCAGCTTCAGACGGCTCGAGCATCGGGTTAATATTGAAGGAGATATTAATATTTAATTGATTTAATTAAATATTAATTACTGGAGCATTATAATATAAAGTTATAATATTTTATTATAACTTAAGTGATTTTTGCTAAAGGGGTCGCCCATCATTGAAGGGGCCACTTTTAATTATATTTTATAATTAAAAGTGCTTTCGAAAACTATTGAAAAATTAAAAAGAAAAGTTCGAATTTATTTAAATAAAACCTAATTGAGAAAATTCGAACTCTTGAGGAGATATAAGGGTTTCATTGGGATTTGAGCTCATTATGTTATGAAATTGATTTTTTGATCAAGTCTTCTTCTGGAGAACGAAGCTGAGGGTTTCAGTTGTCTACAGGCATTGGAGAACGAGCCATCTTCAGTGTTGCAGTTCAGAGGCTGTGAAATATCAGCTGATCTATTGCATTCAGGGAGATATCTTCATTCAGAAGTTATCACAGAACGTTCACAGAGTTTCTTTTAGCTTGCTGCAATAATCAGGTTTTCATCAAAATATCATTGCCTTTTTAGTTGCATGTTATTGGATCTTATTTGTAATCACTTCAGAAGATTAATAAATATTCTGGCATCAATATTTTCAATAGATTCTATCATTTTCGGTGTTGCATTATTTTATATAAATTTATTCAGCATTTTCTTTCAAAAACGCAAAAATCGAGAAAAAAAACAATCAAAACAGATAGTCTTCAGAATCAGGGAGAACAGGGGTTTCTACATTGTAATAACTACCCTCAATTTTTTTTTTAAAATACGTTAGCCTCAAAGTAAATGAAAGCGTGACAACTTCCCTTCCACTTTTTGATTACCCAGATCCTAGATTGGGCAAAGTAAGAGCATAGGGTCTCAGGATTACAATTATACTTGAAATGAAGCAGCTGAAAGTAATTTACTTATCTAGTGGGGGTTAACTTAGCACTTCCACTTTTCAGTGGGAAAATTCATACAATACTAGAAATGCAAAGCCAACTTTGCCAATTTTCAATGGTGAGTGAATATAGCAAGAGAGAAAAAATCTCCCACTTTTCAGTGGTGAGTGAATACAATAAGCAAGAGCAACTCTTCCACTTTTTGGCGATGAGTGAGAACAAATGAGCCATTTATTTAGTGGGGTAAATAACAAGAAGTAATAAGAGCAAGATCACTGGTGGTATTACCACCTAATGTTACAATGTTAGCTCTTACAATTCATTCCAAACCAAATATATCTTTGCTATTACAAATATTAATGTGATATTAAGCTGATTAAAACACCCCAAATGAACCCTCAACTCACGAAACTAACCACCCAACATTGTAATAACAAATATACCTTAGAATATGGCAAATAGAAGTTTGGTACAAGTCTGAAACCATGCTGCAACAATCTAGATAGCGAGAGAGATGACTCAAGAAACTTCACCCAGCTACCTCCAACATGCCAAAATGATCACCAACTACATTAGCACCTAAACAACAGTAACAACTCACCAAAACTCATGAAAAGAGTGTATCACTATTCTGGAAAGGTATATTAGACATTTGTAGGTCTGAAACTACAATTGCAGCAGGTAGCAACAATGGTACGACTACCTAAAAAACACTCAACACTCCTGCAATTTGAAAAGAAATCACACCAAAATATATTGCTGAAACAAATCAAAATAGTCCATACCGTAAAACCCAAATTGAAACTTCAAATCAGCTCCAATAGTGATTCCTAGCTAGAATCACACCATGGTCTAGTTAGGGAATATCTTGCAATTCTGAAACTAGAAACTATGAGGGATTTTGTCCTCAAAGATTGAAGAGAACCAAAGTCATTTCGGTAGTATAACATTATCATTCTTCAGCATATCCAAATGAGCTCCCAACACCTCCTTTTATAGATTTTTTTGTTTCTTTTTGAAAAAATCATTTTTTTCATTGCTTTTATGAAAAAAGTCTTTCTTTTTTCATAGCTTTTTCAAAAAGACATTTTTTTTAAAACTTTTTTTTGCTTTTCTCGAAAAATCACATTTTGCTTGTTCATTGTTTTTTCCACAAAAGCACTTTTTGGTTTAAATTAAATAATTCATTATGTGCAAGCATTTAATCACCTTTCCAATGAGCTATTACACTAAGTTCTTTAATTATATCTCAACATTAGACAACATTAATAAAATATTAATTAAATAACTTAATAACTCACCCAAGTTATGAAAAGTTTCAAAACACATGGGAATCCAAATTTGACCGCGATGATATGATATTGAAGCAATAGGTGAATAATAAAAGCCGATTTGGTGACTTATTATAAATAGACGTGCTCTCCAAGAAGTTTGGAGAACATCCCAAAAGTCATAGAACACTTTAGAGGGTGGCATTCAAATTAGTATTGCCCATAGAGCTCAACAAAAGAAACCTTGTAACTTTGAAATTGCATCCTTCAAGATCTTTGGAGTCTGCTTGCCTTACCAATTAGCCCACAAGAACTCAAGAAATAGGCTAATGGTCTTTGGACTGATTAGGCCTTCGAAGGGGACATTATAGGTATATTCATCATTGCCTCAACATGAATCTTTATTTTGAAGCCTTTCGTCAAATTGGACACCTCAAAGCAATTTTAAAGAGATGTATTTGAGAGGCCTTTTTTCAAATTGGACACCACAAAGCAATTGCGAAGAAATGAATTTGAGAGACCTTTTGTCAAATTGGACACCTCAAATTTGAGTGGTGATGTCAATGAAAATTCTTGTTTGTACTAACTTGAAGAGGTTGCCTTTTGTGTCCTCATAGATGCCTTGATCAAAATGGGCTAGAAGGGCTTCAAAAAATTTAAATTGTCTTGATATGTCAAACAAAGAGAGTGTATGCCAAAGATACCATTGTGTTGCCACTCTCTCTAGATAAAAGCTTTTGTCAATGATTTGTAGGAGGAACTCAATATACATCAATGAAATCATCCATCACGGATTCATGCCTAACCATGTTGCAGCTCCTCCATGAAATTTGGGCATGCCAATCTTTGGGTCCCTTGGAGGGGTGCCCCAAAGTGAGGTGAGGCATGGCAATTTGAAAAGAGAGGTTGACAAGGTGTATGAGAGCTAGAGTGATAGTTGGTCAATTGATTGAGTGTAGTTTTCATTTACTGAAAGTTGATTCCTATATTAGTAGTGATGTTATCAAGTTGCTATTGGAGACAGCCACTTAAGACTAGAGCTCTTATATGTTAGCTTCAGTCTTGGGATTTACTTTGGGAGGTGTTTTGTTGTTGCAAAATGTGATTTTTTGGGTTAATTGAATTTATATACCAATACAATCATTGCAACGAGATGATTGCAATGGTGTAGGTGCTTGGATGATGTGAAGAATGGCCTAAGTTGAACAAAAAGTGTTCTTGAAGTCGTACCAAAATGATCATCTTGAAGAGAGGATCACAATGGGACAATTGTTTGGATGGGGTCAATTGTTTGGATGGGGTAAAAATTGGCCTAGAGATAATTCTCTATACATTGATTTTTCAGATAGAAATGACAAATGCTTCTCAATACAGAAGAAAGTCGACTTGGAAATTGCAAACAAGGAGACTATATAGGAGCTGAATACGATTGCTGCAACTGACACAAACCTTGCAATTTGTGGATTAATGTCTAGTTTTATGACCATTGCGGTGTGCTGTCCCACTAATGTACTACAGAAAATTTGCTTATATTTCTATGGATTTGCTTGGATGTCCCAAATATCGACAACCTATGCCTAGATTTGGGTTGTAGTCTCTCATAAATAATTGTGTCATTTGTAAATTGTGAATTGGCCAAATATTTTATAGCTTTGAGTATGGAGCATTCCATTGTACTATAGCCTCGTTGTCTGATCTTGAGGTACAATGAGAGTAACTTCATGGCATTAATAGCTAACTAGTGCACCATAGATTTCAAATAGTCAACAACTTCCTATGACAAGACTTTTACTAACCCTTGATGAAACACATGCTTATACTAAGAGGGGGGTGGGAAGGAAGGGTGAATCAATATAAACCAATTTTTTACTTTTTCAATTAACAAACACAATAATATCAATTGCACCACATCAACAATAAATAACACAAGAACAAAAGATTTACATGGAAACCCTTTCGGGAGGAAACCACAACAAACTATTGCTTATATAAAATTCTTCTTACAAATTTTGTAGGCCCCAGCCTATTGGAGACACCAATCCCCGCTTTATCTTTGTAGGCACCAACCCACTGGAGACACCAATCTCCACAACTAAACACCAACTTAGTAAGAGACACCAATCTCTTCTATGGAGTGGCACCAATCTCTTGAACAACAAAAGCTTAGTCTTCTTGAAGAATAAAGCTCCTTTGAATTCTGCTCCTCAAATTGTATTTTGCTCAAAATAATTGTTTGCTCTCCAAATCTATTTGTGCTTGTATGATATAACTTGTATTCAACATGCACACTTCACCACATCTCACAATCTTCATATATATCTTCATGAAAGAGGGCGACCTTATGGAAAGACACACACCTTGCAAAGAGAGGGCAACTTTTCATTTATATGCACCCTTTCAAACTTGGGCGCTCACACACAAAGGGGTCAACCCCTTTTAGAAATATTTATTTGCAATTTAAGTCACAAAAATAGGAGCGCTAGACATAGGTTGGCCCATATGAATAGATATAAATTTATTTTTTTAATACAATTCAAAACACTGATTTGGACAACAATTTAATTCCTCCATTTCTGCTAATGTTTTGCTAATGCAGTTGGCCATGATTGAGGTCTAGCTTAGAAGACGATCAGTGGCCTTTGGCCCTCAATTTGCTTCAGCCCATCATCTTGTGCCAGTGATCAGATCACCTTGGACATTCGTATTGACATCAATGATGATAATTCTAACAACCCCTAGAGGGTCATCTAATATACTCGAAGGTACATGGAAGGTCTTATATGCAAATGCCATTTGAGACCTTGGTATTGAAGTCTAAGTACCTCTCACTTTAGTAGACACTTTATAGGGAATCTAACATACTAAATAATGACAACCGTTTTGAGAATATTTTAAAATCCTTAGCATAGGGCTTCTAACCTAGAATCTACTACATAATTTTTTTGGGGAGAAATAATGGTTAGTAGCTCACTATTTTCACCACTTTTTGATCACCAAGATATCGCAGGGGTGAGGTGAGGCCATACATGGGTAGTTGTAGTAAGCCACTATTTTTTGTTGTTGTTGGTGGCTCTAGAAAGAGCTTTGAGATCACTCGCAAGCAACCTGGAATGAAAATAATGCTTATACATAAAATATAAGAGCAACAATATGCTTATATATTGTGTTTGGGGTGCCACGTTGAAGGAGCAATCTTTCCAATAAGAGCATAAACTCCAAGTACAATATTCAAGATGCTTTACACTTTATAAGTTATTACAAAGTCTTGCTAAATACTACAATTATCCCATGCATGTGGAATACATTAATTTATTCTAATTTACCATATGGGTGACTTACAAAGCATAAGCACTTAATCTGATACTAACCAATACCTGATACATATATCACCATGGGGTTCCTAACACCATAGCAAACTGAAAATGAATTGGGCTGGTTGACTGAAATCCAAAAGTAAATCTTTATTGAAGGTTTCAACTTTCAATAGTGAAATGGGAAGGAAAGAGTAGGATGCAATATGAATTTAGTCATCCCCCAAACCCTAAGTTACCGGTTCAGGTACGGGGGCAGATACAGGTATATGTACGATGGTACGACAATTTTTTTTCCTTGGGTACGGGTACAGTAGTTTATATATATTATATGTATATATGTATTACAAAATTTAAAGTTATATAATATAAAACAATGATATTCATAATTGTCAATAAAAAATATATGTCTAAGTCAATGATATTCATAATTTTGTCACTTAAGGGCGAAATTATGTATGCAAGAATTTTTTTGTTCATAAAAATGTTTTAAAAAATAACTTTTTTTGTTGCTTTTTTTTTTGTGGGCAATGCTTGGGTCCCCTTGGGTTTGGCCTAAGTTTGCCCAAGGTCCCTCTCAAGCACCCCGGGTTCCTAGGAAACTTGGGGTGCCCGGGAAGGACCTTGGGAGAACCCTGAGGCGAACTAGTAAGGAACCGGGACCCGTAAGGGACCCACACGGGTACAGGGGGCAAAAGTGAAGAACCTGGTAACTTAGCCCAAAACAAAGAAAGACACTCAAGAAAAAAAAAACTAAGTTTTCAAGAGAGAATCCAAAGCTATGTATTTTCATAAACCACTCATGGACAAGCAGCATATCATATCATGCAGATTATGGCTCTTCAGTGGGAAAACTTAAGTAATGCCTTAGTTTGCAAGTCTCTATCTAGAGCATTGTGGTCCTAAAAAATGGTAGTTGAGGAGGATTACAAGGCAAAGTTGTGCCCTAACTCACTAGTAGTTAGGGAAGAGCTAACACCATTGTTGTTAGCCTAAGCACACTAGAGTCTTAGTATTGCATGATTAGACATACTTGCATGTGATAGTGATAGAATTATACTAATACCATGGAATTATCTTGATTAGACATACTTGCATGTGATAGTGATAGAATTATACTAATACTATGGAATTATCTTTAGTAAGCTACTGCATGATTAGACATATTTGCATGTGATAATGGTGGAATTTTATTGATGTTATGGAATTATATTTGGTAAGTCATTGTCTTTTCCTTAAAATTTGTACTACATTCTATTTATGAGAAAATTAAATATGATATATTTTTCTCATGGTTACAGTTATGAATTGAAATGTAAATGTATATTTTTTTGTTGTTGTTGTGATGCACTTAGTTTCATGTTCATTGAATAATTGATATATAATGGATGTTAGTATGATGAAAGGAAAACAATGGGTTGCAAATTTAGGGTTAGTTGTAGTTTATTTAATGATCAAGAAGATAGGGTCATTATATATGTGGTAAATTTATTGTTCAGTAATGGCTGCATAATTTTAGCCCCTCCTCACCATCTACGAATGCACTTTCAAATTCTAAATTTTAGCTGTTCTATCATTTCAATTGAATATTTCAAATTATATATTGTGCTAATAAAAAATTACTTGAGACCGCCTGAACCTTAAAAAATCAAACTATAAGCAATCCCATGCTATAACTACAGCTATTTAATGCGCTTAACACTAGACCTAAGTGATTTTGATGGCATAGTTTTCCTTTCACTCATGGCAATATATGTTCAATGAGAATCCAAGCTCATTTGGTGTTCTGGTGGGTCACCCTATAAAAAGAATGAAGAAAACTTTTGGAAAGGAGTATGCCTAAGGGCCATATGACTTCCATAATTCCAACCTTGGGAGTCATAGGATTCTCCGCTTCCCTCAGAAAATAAGCCTCCAATAATGACAACTCACACATAATGCCAGCCAACAATCCTGAGAAAAGAGGAAGAAGGAAAGAAACAAGTGAAGTGGCCCATAAGGAAACTGCCATGTCTACCCACATCTCATGATGTTGCCTTGCTCCAGCAAAGCCTAAACCAAAGAGGAAAAAAAAAGTTGTGTGACAACTTTGCTTTCAAGATCAATCTAGGCACTATTACCTAGCTCTAGGAAGTGAATGACAACATTCATTCTGTATAGTGTGTTCTTATGGCTTAGTTGGAAGGCATGTAAAGAAATATTGCAGCTATAACATTTAATATAGCAGCAAACATACACAGCTATTTATAGAAATAGGAGCAATGAATTGCAAGCGAATGGTCTTTCAATACAAAAAGAATGATCAGTAGTATGAATCTAGAATTGCAAGTGAATGATGGTCTTTCAATATCAAAAGGAGTGAACATTACTATGAGTCTAAGTTCATCATCAAAGATCTGAACATTGGTGATAATTTAGTTTCCATAAAGTATGCATATCCATAGTGTTGCACAATTTACTTTCTATATTATAACTTTTTGATTAACTTACCTGAAGGTTTATGGGGTCTGCTGTGAAATAATCTCCACTTAAATAAGGCTGTGTGCTTCGTTTATTAAATGACAGGATACAAGTCCACCAGTAAACAGATTAAGACGCTTCCAGGACTTAGATATTTGGGCAGCACCGCTTCATCGTTGCTAGATTCTCTTTTTCATTGAGGTGAATTTCAGTTTGTGCAGATTTCCTTTTCAATTCTGCATTTCAAATAGAGCTGTTTTATTTACTATCCAATGCCAAAAGCGTTTTTTATTATCACTTACTTTCTGGATGTATCTCAGTTGAATAACTGGTCACAGATTGCTTATCAAATATTAATGTTAGATGGGAGATAAAGGCTTTTGAGTTTAGACAGGAAACCATGGTGAATAATATTAATTTTGCTTGAATTTTTTATATATTGGCACAAGATTAGATACTATTCAACAAATTCACACAAGAAGCAATTTACTTCTTCTCATAATGCTACTGGAGCACATACCATGCCACATCCATATTCATTATCCAGCCTCTAACGTGCATCTTTCGGGCTAAAATTTGACAGCCAGAGAATAACAGTATGGTTTTATTAAATTAATGTGATGGAGTTTGTCTTATAGCCATTCATTGCAAATTCCCACAACTAAGTTGATGGAGTTTGTCTTGTAAGCATTTGTTGCAAACACTCACAAATAAGTTATTTACCAATTATAAGTAGAGGGAAGTAAAAACAGGTTAGCTTTGACGTGCTCATGCTAATTGTTCCTTTCTCAAATTATATTCAGATGAGAAATTAATATCCTTACAATTACAAGAAAAATAAGCTTGCTCAACCATTGCCACTGCAGTAATTTTGATGAAGACTAGAGGTGGTTTTTGTTCCAAGGAACTTGTAAAGAATACTGTGCAGTTCGTAGATCTTTATACAATGCTTGTTTCCTTTTCTCCAGATTCCTAGATTTATTTGCATTTGGTTGGTTGGTTGGATTTTCAGAGCTTAGCCAAAAGACGAGATTGGATACACATTTACTTGCTATTTATTAGTGAATATAAATATAGTAAACTTGGAAATTTCAGAAGGCTTAAATCTTTTCTATATTATCTGTGACTATAATTAGTTTGAATAACGCCACAATATGGGAAAACAAAATCTACTTAAAAATAATTAAGTTGAAGATGAGTATTTTTAAGCGGACTGGTTGTTCCCTGGAGTTGCAGATTTATGTTGTAAAAAGCGATGGGTATGGCTCTTATCCAGCATGCATAGTGTAAATAGTAATTTTAATGGGTTAATGTTGGGTTTTTATACTACATCTATAGTATAGTTATTAAGTTAATAAATAAATGGTTCGTATTAGGGTAATTTGCAATAAGTAATCATGTTAGATTTTGTTAGTAGTTATTCAGGAGTTCTTCTGTATGAAATTGATTAGGGTTGTTTGTTTAGTTGATAGAAAGAGGTTCTTATAAAATCAAATACAATCAATGTAAAATCAACCCCAATAAAATTAATGTCATATAGCTTTTATATTTGCAATAATGATAATTTTCTGTGTAGCTTCAATTTTTTATGCTCTTCCATTTTATCAGAGCATCCATCCATCTAACTCAAGTTTGAAATGAGATGGAAAAAAATTCAAAGAGGAAGGAGCGGCTGTAACAGTGTGCTGCCTAAACCCAAGTTTATTATTTTTCTTTAAGGTGCATTTGTGGC
The DNA here is from genome assembly GCA_007258455.2 of Sequoia sempervirens. Classification (NCBI taxonomy): domain Eukaryota; kingdom Viridiplantae; phylum Streptophyta; class Pinopsida; order Cupressales; family Cupressaceae; genus Sequoia; species Sequoia sempervirens. The sequence goes on along the minus strand of VDFB02257935.1, from coordinate 32,796 downwards.
AGGCATAAATTAGAGATATGGTATTAAAATATTTTACTGCTGTTCAACTTTTGTTAATGTTATAAAACCCCAGCATAAACTCAATCTCCAAACTTCCCTTCATAAGTTGGCTATTACGTGGTAATTTTTTGGTTGTATTTCTATCGTAGTAAATTTTGTTGGCTAAAATAATATGTGAAGTTGCTTGGAGTTAACTATGGTAGAAGGTGAATACTAAATAGTTTTCAAATACTTTTGATAGAGGTGATTGAGAGGAATGTCTCTTGATATTTTCCTGCACAATGTCATAGAAATCTGTTTCAAATTAAATCATATAAGCAGACTGCTCGTCATCCTCAACAATTCATTGGGCAATCCATGCTTTACATACTCGGACTTGGAGAGTACTCAGCAAGCCCAAAATTTGACTCAGCAAAAACTCACAGAGATATTATTCATAATTTAATTATGATTTTTTTTTTCAAAAATAATTCTTTTGTGGTAAATAATAATTCTGCCATAAGACCTCTTATTTCCTACAAAATTTTTGGCCCCTTCATTATATTCTCTAGTAACTCCTAAAAATTAATTTAGAATAGCTACCCCCAATCTATTCTTGAGACACAAACCAACCCTTACTACCTTCTTACAACCTAAAGGACTTTTATTAGTTTCATAGGGTTTCTGATCATGACACAAATATATGTTTGTCTAAAGTACATAATTCAAGACCATGTTAATGTTGGCATCATCCAAGTATCTAGAGGAAATTCTAAAAGTAACAAGTCTATAGTCAAACTGTAATGACCCCTTTTTGGTGGAAGCACTTAAACCTGAATCTTGTGTTCAAAGAGTTTCTTAAAAAGACATTAGATACGTTAGAGATCAATGATTCTCAATAATAACCTCTATTAAGATGGTTGGTTATATAAATATTTTGTTCTGTCCCAGGTTTATTCATTTCCACCCTGTCACTCTGTATGAATGCTTTTAAACCCTATATTTCATGGATCCATCAGAGTAGATATTGATCACCTTTCAGGACCCCAAAGATGGTATTCTATTGTATCATTCATCATCGTAGTCAATGAATAGAATCATTATTACTTATAAGACTCACTAATTATTGCATATATATATAATTATATATAATATGTACTATTAGTATACATCCTCCCTCTATGAGGTATTTATGAGTCTTAGTATATCAATCAACATCATATGAATTATACATATATAATGAATTATATTTGATATATTTATATTTATCTTAGATACGCATATTAAACATACATCTCAAATACTAACTTCGTAAACCATTCATTTGTCCTCATCTAACTTGCTCTCAACATGATTGATAATTATCTACTTTATAACAGTAATCGCTTACCTTTGGCCTTTTCTCTATAATTCCCAACCCGTGGGTTTAGTCCATCCTTTTTCTTCCCATCATGAACACCCTGCTTCAGATGTGGTTACGCCACCGCTCCAGCAAGAATTAAGTATATGCTACCAGCGAACTCAAACCGAACTACTGGAGAAGTTGTCTTTATCTTTATTCTGGATGAAATGCCAACTGCTCTATCCCAATGGATGGTTTACTTTGGATTGTGGTTATTGACTCGAAAGTTTGTATTGAAAGACCAAGAAGCTCCCGTAAACTCCTCTAGAGACCAATTCTCCCAGTCGACAATTACTTGGAGACAACACTATCCCATCGCCGTCCCTTCCATTATAACGGACCACCCAATATCATTCAACATCAGAAATATTGACACCAACTATCCTTCATCCGTGTGTGTGTTGGTTAGGAGGGCCATCATTTCTCCATTCCTCACATTTCCGGAAAGCCATCAGAGGGAGTCTCCATCGCGTAGGAAGCTTTAAGTTCGAGGCAGATTTCGATGAGATGACTTTTGAACACTAATATGTGATATGCCAATTGACTATGTTTCATACCAATACTCTAATCTGCGTATCTTCACCCCGATCTCTTATGAGTTTCATATGACTTCGCATAAATAAATGATCAAAGGCTTAATCATGGGCGTGCCTTTTCATTCGCAACTGTCTTTAATTAACGTAATTTATATATTATATTTTGTATTTTATTTATTCTTTGATCTTTTCCTTCTTATTTTATATGTTATATTCGCTTTTATTTACAACTGCCAATAAAATATAGATTATTATTTGATGATGTTATAATCAAACTCACTGATAAGATATTGGTTATTTTATAATACTTGTTTATGATAATGGCCTAATTGTTAATAATATAATTATAATATTATCTTATATATAAATGGAAATTGCTTGTAATTTAGATTTTTGATCATATTAGATGTTACCATTTTAGGGGACATGACAGTCCTCCCCACTCAAGATTGCTTGTCCTCAAGCAATCATAAAACATCCTTCACCACAATAGTTACAACTCCTCACTCAAAGCACTTGACAAAGAAAATTTCAACTAATCTTTCAAGTTGAAGTCACTATTGAGTAATCTTTATTTGAAAACACATCCAAAAAGAAATACTTAATGAAGCATTTAGTATAGCATAAGACATATGCATGTTGCTAAAACTACACTCCGAGCATGCAAGTTATTCATGAGAGAAACACTTATAAACACTCACGAGATTAAACTCATTAGCTGTATGGCCACATACATAGGAATACACGCAATGCTGGAATTCATGTAAGGAACAAGCACGGGATATGACATGAATCACATATTGGAGTACACATCAGGTATGAGGAAATTATTTCAGACATGCAACAAACATACAAGAGGTACATATAATCACTCATGTTGAATTCATACCATGCATGGAGCAAATTGGCATACATGAAACAAACACAAGGTAGGTGTAGAAACCCCTTGTTTCCCCTAATTCTGAATCTGATGTCTTTCTGATGATTTTTCTAAAGTTTTGGTTTTTGGACTGTTTTGTGGGTTTTTAAGCCATAAATGAAGATGGCGATTTTTGCAAGTGCTTGAAATAAATTCAATAAAAATCATCTAACTCTAAAACAATGAAATATGGATGCCAGTACATGTCATATATTCTTCTAGAGATGATTACACAAATACCAAGTTACATGCAAGGTGTAAAGATAATGATTTTATTAAAAACCTGATTTTGATACAGCAATAAATGCTCAGCTTGAGTAGGTACGGCTGCAATGAAAAAACTCCCTTCTCCCTCTGCTCTGTAGTTGCAAATGGTCCCAGACTCCTAGGCGCCTCAAGATGCTGAAGAATGGAGACAAGATGAAAGGCGTTTTGCTTCCTCTGGAGAATTCGCCCTTCACAAGGATGGTACGGCCTGGTACTGTACAGTACGGCCCAGATATCAGCAGCAATGATTTAATAAATAGTACGGCTAGTCTCAGGATACCCAGCTATGAGTAAATGTGCGCCTTAGTAAGGTACTTCCTCTGTGAATGAAGTGATAGATGAAACCATGAGTTTGTACGGCCCAAATGAAGATAGTACGGCCTGCAGCAAGTACGGCTGTGTACTGGAAACAGCAGCAAATTAAATAAAATGTACGGCTTTCTCTGTAAACCTCCAGATCTCCAGAATATGGACGTCTGAATGAACGAATGCCCTCTGGATGGATTAATATGCTGAAGCTCAGTAAATAAACAATCTCTGAAGCTCTGTAATTCCTCCTGGATGAAGAAATCTCTCAACTGCAATAAATTAGATGTTATTTCACATCCTCTGAACTGCTTCGATGGAGATGGCTCGTTCTCCAACGAATTTCGACTCAAACTCTAAGGGCTTCGTCCTCTGGCAAAGACTGGCAAATTTTCTGATTCTCAAAAATAACATAATCCCTCAGAAACCAATGCAAAACCCTTCTTAAGCTGAAAAGTGCGATTTCCTTAAGAATAGGGTTTTAATTAAATATTCACATTTTAATCTTTTAATATTTCAATAGTTCTCCGTCAAATATTTTAATATTTAATTAATAGTCAACTGGCCCCTTTTAATGTTGGCTGGAATCACTTAAGTTATAATTAAAATATTATAACTTTATATTATATTCATCAAATAATTAATATTTAATTAATATAATTAAATATTAATATCTCCTTCTTTTCGTCTGATGATGATCCGTCTGAAGACGAACTCGAGTGATTCCGGATGTCACCAAATCCCTACTGCTAAAAATAGCAGGGTCCCATTACCGCCAGAACCGCTAAAATAGCAATTTGCAAAATGTCTCTCGAATGAGCCCGAACGAAAGCCAATCGATCAAAACTGCCAATCTGACGCCGAGCCAAGCTCCGAAACGACCCTCTAACCATTCTCAGTCCTACGAGGGTCTCATGATAGGCCAATCTCACGATCACTGATGCTTGCAAAAATGGGGACATGACATGTCCGCCCTCCCTAAAATTGCTTGACCCCAAGCAATCTCAACTGCAAACAAACTCCAATCCTCGGAAGGCCCCAAAAGGAAAACTGTGTAATGTCCCACACATCTCGAACTATCTCCTGTAGCGGCATCAAACTCAACTGCGCAATCAATGCCTGGATCCCAAACCCAGCGTAAGAGTCCATCGTGACGGTCCTCCTCAGGCTGCCACTGCGCTCTACTGCCTCCAACCTCACCATGCTGAGAATAGTGAAGTAAATCATTGGGACTCATCCCATACTCGATGCCAATGCTATCGCCACCGAGATCCCAATATAATCTGAATCCACATCCATCCGTCATGCAGAGATAAAATCTCCTAGAAGCATCTACTGTCCTGAATCTCTCTCTGTCCTCTGCTAAACCCTCATGGATGTGATAACTGTCCAAACCATCATGCCAACTAACACCATAGTCGCCCTGTAACCATGTACCTATATGAAAACTCTGCGACCTAGAAGTATCAAGCCCTGTCAAATACACATCGGCATGATAGATAACAGACTGCTGCTCCTGCAAGTAATACCCCGCAAACTGCTGAGTCAAGTACCTGCATCCGCTAATCCCATCTTGTGAAGATGGTAACTCTGCACACAATGATGAATTACTCCCCTCGGCTGCTCCGAAAGAATCACCCTGTGCACAAGTATTGTGCATCGAATATGAATCATGTACAGGTGGATCAAAGGAAAAACTATAAGCACTCCTCACCGTGTACACTTCATTAAACTCCTCTGTGAGTCTTGTTTGGAATTGCGATGCACTGGAACAATCCCAAACACTACGATCATCACCCAACCTGGAACTAGTATCAAGAGTACGATCAACGTCCAACTCGAATAGTGGGTTATCATAAATTGAACCACCATCAAATTCAAACAATGGATTGTTCACAAACTGCACAATCACTCCAGACTGATCTGAATCATCCATCTCTGAATCGCTGGAATAATAAACTGAGTTGTACTCCTGACTAGGCTCAAACAGCTGCTGGTCATAGTCAACTGTATCGGATGAAAAGATTGATTTGCTTCCAGAAGAGGGAAACAAATCAACACAAGTACCAATCTCCCAACTGGATGAGACTCTGAGAATCTGCGGTGAAGATGGACAAGTATCAAGGGTTGTCACACAACTCTCGAGTGTATCATCAACCATGTCACAGGAACTATCAATGATCTGCCCTGCATCACCTATCACGGGACTAGTCTCATGAGAACCGGGTGCAATGCGTAGCTCACTGCAACTCTCATCTAGTGCACTCATCCTATCTGTATCAACTGCTCCTGTGTCCGTGCTGGATGTAACCACATCCTCAACATCTCCCTCTCGGCTATGAACCATGGGTATATACTCCTCACCAACCACTGCCATGCAAGACTGAACGATATCCAAAGGTGGTGAAGATTGTGCCAAACTCAACGCCACGGTAAGCCTCTCAATCTGTAACTGTGACTCACGAAGAGCCAACTGGGTGCTCTGCAATGAATCCATAGTCACCTCATGCTCATGAGTGAGCTCATCGATCCGCTCCTCTTTTCCCTTCCATGCATCATAACAAATGCAATCCCACTCGAGAAGGAAATCCCTGTCTGCTAGTAGTTTTAGATAGTTTTGTTTCATTGTTCCAATCGCCTCTCGGAGTGCATGTATCACTGCAAGGGAAAAACCACTCTCACTGTGCTCATCGGTCGAAGGCGGACTCCAACCATAGGTAGTCAACATCTGACGAGCAACGTCAAAATGCTCAAGGGCGGTAGCAATCATAGTGTCATCCACATGTAGTTGCCCAACCAAATGATGAGGATTCTGAAACTTACGACCCCCATACAAGATTTCCGGTTCACCATATGCACTATGATATGACGCTGATCCGTCATCGCTCACCTCATGATCTGCAGCATCGTGTGTGCTCTCAACCACGCACACCTCAACATCTAAGGTACTGCTGCTCTGTACCTCGAAGGATGGCTCAACTGGTACGGTAGAAGTTGCTGGTCTGACAGTATCTTCACACGCTTCTACTTCCCAAGTAACTGCATGCTCATCCAACGCATGATCCTGGGATTCCATATCAACATATGAATCCTCTAGCTGGTTTTCAGAGGTCTGATCCGAAAAATCAGACTCGTCATAACACAAATTCTCAATACCAACTGCATCTGTAGTACCCAACTCTGGAGTCTCTTCACGTGACGACTCAATAGGGTTACTTTGCACCTCTGAAACAGCTGTTATATCATGCTCACGCAAAATCTCACCATCGCTGTTATAAAAATCAGAAGTGGCCTCCATCGTAGAAATTTCTTGAGTCACCACTTGCATGGACGAAGTAGGTAGATCATTACTCATAGCCGCGCTAGTGTGCTCATGGATCAAATCAGCACTTCGATCAAATTCATCATATAAATTTCTGCCCTCTTCATAGGAAACTGAAGATATCAAATCATTTTGACGGAAAGTGGTATTATCCTTAGATGTAGATTCTCGGTCCTTTCCAGGTGTAATCAATTCGCGAGCTATAGTAAGATATTTTTGTTTTGCGAACTCCGTCTTATGGCAAAGACTCGGGTGCACATCCACGTAACTCACGAAAGAAAGTTTTTCTTTAATCTTCTGAGGTAAATTGCTATACTCCCGAAACATGCCAATCACTTCTCCTTCTGTGCTCTGCGGTGTCCTGTCAATGGTAATCCTCCCACTAATCTCAGGTGATTCTAACTGCCACTCGTTGTTCGCTGCCCTAAGTGTGCCGGCGAACAAACCCTCATACCTTTCACCTGCTATATCCTCAACGGGCTCCTGTCTCGTGAAGGTGGGCCTCGTAGGCCTATCCGCTGTCCGTGACACTGACCTAGGAGCTCTCCGCGAACCTGTAACACTTTTGTCATCGTCACGAGGTGGTGACGATCTCCTCGGAGTATCCAGTCTCTGAAGTGCAACTGCCACTTGCTGTAATACACCATTTGACCGCCGTTGACCTGCACTAAGTTCTCTGAGTGCATGCAAGACCTCTGCACGGTTCTGACCTCTGTTATTGTAAGGAGTCTCTGTTCTAAGATCAACTGTTCTATCAGTCCTGTAATACTTGTCAGTTCTGTCAGCCATGCCCGGCTGCCAGATCGAACCCTGTTATCTGTCAACCAAAGCTCGCCTGAAGAAATGATGCCTGGTAAAACCCTAACTGTTCCGGCTGCAGAAGACGGCTAAACCCTCAGGATGGCAGGATTTAGCTCTGATACCACTGTAGAAACCCCTTGTTTCCCCTAATTCTGAATCTGATGTCTTTCTGATGATTTTTCTAAAGTTTTGGTTTTTGGACTGTTTTGTGGGTTTTTAAGCCATAAATGAAGATGGCGATTTTTGCAAGTGCTTGAAATAAATTCAATAAAAATCATCTAACTCTAAAACAATGAAATATGGATGCCAGTACATGTCATATATTCTTCCAGAGATGATTACACAAATACCAAGTTACATGCAAGGTGTAAAGATAATGATTTTATTAAAAACCTGATTTTGATACAGCAATAAATGCTCAGCTTGAGTAGGTACGGCTGCAATGAAAAAACTCCCTTCTCCCTCTGCTCTGTAGTTGCAAATGGTCCCAGACTCCTAGGCGCCTCAAGATGTTGAAGAATGGAGACAAGATGAAAGGCGTTTTGCTTCCTCTGGAGAATTCGCCCTTCACAAGGATGGTACGGCCTGGTACTGTACAGTACGGCCCAGATATCAGCAGCAATGATTTAATAAATAGTACGGCTAGTCTCAGGATACCCAGCTATGAGTAAATGTGCGCCTTAGTAAGGTACTTCCTCTGTGAATGAAGTGATAGATGAAACCATGAGTTTGTACGGCCCAAATGAAGATAGTACGGCCTGCAGCAAGTACGGCTGTGTACTGGAAACAGCAGCAAATTAAATAAAATGTACGGCTTTCTCTGTAAACCTCCAGATCTCCAGAATATGGACGTCTGAATGAACGAATGCCCTCTGGATGGATTAATATGCTGAAGCTCAGTAAATAAACAATCTCTGAAGCTCTGTAATTCCTCCTGGATGAAGAAATCTCTCAACTGCAATAAATTAGATGTTATTTCACATCCTCTGAACTGCTTCGATGGAGATGGCTCGTTCTCCAACGAATTTCGACTCAAACCCTAAGGGCTTCGTCCTCTGGCAAAGACTGGCAAATTTTCTGATTCTCAAAAATAACATAATCCCTCAGAAACCAATGCAAAAACCTTCTTAAGCTGAAAAGTGCGATTTCCTTAAGAATAGGGTTTTAATTAAATATTCACATTTTAATCTTTTAATATTTCAATAGTTCTCTGTCAAATATTTTAATATTTAATTAATAGTCAACTGGCCCCTTTTAATGTTGGGCGCCCCCTCAAAAGGAATCACTTAAGTTATAATTAAAATATTATAACTTTATATTATATTCATCAAATAATTAATATTTAATTAATATAATTAAATATTAATATCTCCTTCGTTTTTCGTTCGATGACTGATCCGTCTGAAGCTGACGAACTCTGAAGTGATTCCGGATGCCGCCAAATCCCTACTGCTAAAAATAGCAGGGGTCCCACTCTGCCTACCAGGAACTGCTAAAAATAGCAATTCTGCAAAATGTCTCTGAATGAGCCCGAACGAAAGCCAATCGATCAAAATTGCCAATCTGACGCCGAGCCAAGCTCCGAAACGACCCTCTAACCATTCTGTCAGCCTACGAGGGTCTCATGATAGGCCAATCTCACGATCACTGATGCTTGCCAAAAATGGGGACATGACAGTAGGCACATAATATATTGAAGCTACAATCACATTAGGAATGAGGTATGGGAAAACATACATAAGACACGTTACAAAGCCCATTCAAGGTATCAAGAAGGTACTCGTGTATGAAGAATCTTGAAAAACATGAATTAATCACACATAAAGCTTTCATGAAGCAATCATATATAGCAAAACACATATACAAGTAAGGTATGTTAATACACTGCAAATACACTGAAAGAAGTATTTATGTTCAATCAAGAGTATTCATTCAAGGAACATACATAACAAAATTATACACGTGCAGTAAGCATATTAGGTATAAAACAAGCACGTTGGACATGAGTCACACTCATAAGATATGAATCATATATTTGAATACACTTAAGCAGTAAGGATGGAATACAGATCTGAATACATAAGGCACGAAGTATTCATGAAGTGTACACTTTTATATAGAGAGCATGAGGTATGCTTGTCAATCACAAGTAGACATGTTGAAAACACACTAGTCATGAAAGACACATTAGAAAGTTATCCACTGAGCAGTCATGTCAAATATGCATACAAGGTACAAGCATGGAGCAAACATGAACACATGTAAGAGCATAATCACAAATTACACATGAAATACAAGAAATACATTTATAAATACATGGAATAAGACACTCAATATGAGGCAAATTCTCATAGGAGCAACGGGCAATAAATTACACACAAGGCATCTAAATCATGTAATTATATGTAGGGCACATAAACTCAATTAAGGTATGCAATGCATAAATACTCATAAGGTAGGAAGCAATACTCAAACAGGAAGCATTCAAATAAGGTACATAGTAGTACGCAAAGTAATTGCAGATCATAGGAAACAATTAAAAGACATTAATCCTGAAAACAAAAATATACTTCATAAGAATACTAAATTGTAGGGCACAAATTCAAACACAATTAAAATCAAGGTAGCCTTTCTTATTATTGCTTCTTGCAAATTACATGTAATAGTGCATTCAAACATGGGGACACATATCAATTAAGAAGTAGATGAAGCATGAAGTATTCATATTAGCACACATAAACATATGTAGGAATTACACACATGGAGTGAGAAGCATTTACTCATTCATTAAGACATGAATATGTCGAGCATTCAAGTACACTCAAATTCATTTCTAGGCATGGAATATAAGCATATCATGCATTCAATAAATGGAAAATACACAATATGAAGCATCCATTTAAATATACGAAAAGCATAAAATGATCCTACATATAGAACACAGGTATAAGAATGCTCATAGACACACTCAGCAAATACAAACAAACACATAAGGCATGAATTACACAAACACAAGCATACACTTAAGAATGGAGTAGTCATGTATAAGAGTACATCAGTCATGAAGTGAACCAGTAAAATGCTATCCAAGAAACAAAATAACATAAGTTTCGTAAAACATGAAGTATATGCACGAGTGCAAGAAGTCACAAAGCATACGTATGAATACGTATAAGTTGCAATATATATACTTGAATATAAGTTACTGCAAATACCATGTCATATACACCCAATACAAATTCAATCACAAATCATAAAGTATACACTCAAATAAACACAATCGGCGAGTATATACTTAAATACAATCACAAGTTATAGGGTGTACAATCAACTACAAATACACTTGAATGAAGTATGCTGTCAGACAATTGAGAAGGTGGATTCAGTGTATCCCATACTACACTGTGGACCCGTCCTCCTTCCCAAGGTCATCGAGTATACACATAAACATGAAGCAAACACAGGAATACACGTAATGTACAAGCATCCACATGAACATATGTTACGGAGCATTCAATTTGTAAATTTCTGAGCAACTAAATAGATACTAGAACACCCAAGTTATCATCTCTTTGATCATCCAATTCCCAAATGGGGCAGAGTGGATCACGCACAAGGATGCCCTTAGTGATACCCTTCTCAGCCCGAGAGCGGCCAACAAACGCCCGTTGTAATGACCCCCTCGGCCCTCAGTGACAGACCGCAGTCCATCTACGGAGGGTGGCCTACCTTGAAGGGATCCTAGTCTCTGCTCTCCTTCGAGGGCATCCACTCCACCTCACTTAATGGTTTATAAGAGATCATAATGCCCAAACACAGTCCGTGCAGTAGTTTTGAAGGAAGGATTTCCATAGGAGGCCCTTAGAGCACTCCCTTCTCAGCCCAAGAGCAACCAACCAACACCCGTGGATATGACCCCCTTGGCCCTCATTGGCAGACCTGCAGTCATCAACGAGGGTGGTCTACTGTGAAGGGACTCTAGTGTCTGCTCAACCTATTAGATCCATCCCTCAACAACAATTGCATCCAATGATTACCATATTAACAAGTTACCTACGCTGCAACATGCTTATGAGGATTCAAGAATTCATCAAAATATTAATAATCATATGAATGTATATGCACTAGTTCATTATGATGTAAATATATCAATCATCAAACCCTTATCAATCATTTATAACCCTTTTAATAGATATTGTTTTCCATCTCTATAAAGGCATTGTTGATATAGGGCTATGAAAGTACGCACCTAATACTTACCATTTCGATCTGTAGGAACCTCTTGTTTTCCCAGCCAATGATGTGGCCTTCAAATTTCAGTAGAATGATAGATCATAATAGTCTTCAATATTGTCGCGGGTGCAGAGATGTAATTAATCTTTCACATATTATAATTAGGATGGGAAAAATATCATCAAAACATCATTAGTTGTTTGATTCCAAATAACATATTAGCAATATTATAGTGATGATAACAACATCAATTAGACAAACAACATTCAACAACGGCCCATAATAAATTTATTTGTCATCATATATATTTATTAATCATATTTGGATAGGTCTATTAACCATAAGTTAGTATCTAAATTTTTTATTTTTTTTTATTTTTTTTATTGCCAAAACAATATTACCATTCAAAATCTCACCATTGCGTATATCTTAATAGTAGAGTAACTATATTCAATGGTCATAAGCCATACCTAATCTGTATGAGTCAGAATGTGTTTCCTTAAAAATATACCTTTTTTTTTCGGTAAGTTTATATACACTGATTTCACAGGATGGCAGGAACATTGCTCTGATACCACTTGTAATGACCCCTTTTTGGTGGAAGCACTTAAACCTGAATCTTGTGTTCAAAGAGTTTCTTAAAAAGACATTAGATACATTAGAGATCAATGATTCTCAATAATAACCTCTATTAAGATGGTTGGTTATATAAATATTTTGTTCTGTCCCAGGTTTATTCATTTCCACCCTGTCACTCTGTATGAATGCTTTTAAACCCTATATTTCATGGATCCATCAGAGTAGATATTGATCACCTTTCAGGACCCCAAAGATGGTATTCTATTGTATCATTCATCATCGTAGTCAATGAATAGAATCATTATTACTTATAAGACTCACTAATTATTGCATATATATATAATTATATATAATATGTACTATTAGTATACATCCTCCCTCTATGAGGTATTTATGAGTCTTAGTATATCAATCAACATCATATGAATTATACATATATAATGAATTATATTTGATATATTTATATTTATCTTAGATACGCATATTAAACATACATCTCAAATACTAACTTCGTAAACCATTCATTTATCCTCATCTAACTTGCTCTCAACATGATTGATAATTATCTACTTTATAACAGTAATCGCTTACCTTTGGCCTTTTCTCTATAATTCCCAACCCGTGGGTTTAGTCCATCCTTTTTCTTCCCATCATGAACACCCTGCTTCAGATGTGGTTACGCCACCGCTCCAGCAAGAATTAAGTATATGCTACCAGCGAACTCAAACCGAACTACTGGAGAAGTTGTCTTTATCTTTATTCTGGATGAAATGCCAACTGCTCTATCCCAATGGATGGTTTACTTTGGATTGTGGTTATTGACTCGAAAGTTTGTATTGAAAGACCAAGAAGCTCCCGTAAACTCCTCTAGAGACCAATTCTCCCAGTCGAGAATTACTTGGAGACAACACTATCCCATCGCCGTCCCTTCCATTATAACGGACCACCCAATATCATTCAACATCAGAAATATTGACGCCAACTATCCTTCATCCGTGTGTGTGTTGGTTAGGAGGGCCATCATTTCTCCATTCCTCACATTTCCGGAAAGCCATCAGAGGGAGTCTCCATCGCGTAGGAAGCTTTAAGTTCGAGGCAGATTTCGATGAGATGACTTTTGAACACTAATATGTGATATGCCAATTGACTATGTTTCATACCAATACTCTAATCTGCGTATCTTCACCCCGATCTCTTATGAGTTTCATATGACTTCGCATAAATAAATGATCAAAGGCTTAATCACGGGCGTGCCTTTTCATTCGCAACTTTCTTTAATTAACGTAATTTATATATTATATTTTGTATTTTATTTATTCTTTGATCTTTTCCTTCTTATTTTATATGTTATATTCGCTTTTATTTACAACTGCCAATAAAATATAGATTATTATTTGATGATGTTATAATCAAACTCACTGATAAGATATTGGTTATTTTATAATACTTGTTTATGATAATGGCCTAATTGTTAATAATATAATTATAATATTATCTTATATTTAAATGGAAATTGCTTGTAATTTAGATTTTTGATCATATTAGATGTTACCATTTCAGGGGACATGACACAAACCCAATATTTTTTAGATATATACCAATTCATTTCTCCAACATTCTTTTAATTTTGGACCTCTCTCTTGCTTCACCTACACTAGATATTAACATTGATATGTCCTTATCTTCATTCATTAATATAATGGGGCTAATGGTTTGCTACCCTTGACTAGTGTGGATGATGAAAATGTGAATTATGCAAAATAGTAGCAATGCAATGAAAGTATCTAATTCACATCGAAAATCACTTAATGAAGCTCAAGATCTTTGATTAAAATTAAATAAAAAGCAATATCATCATAGAAAAGACCTTGATTTGGGCCATTGTGGGTAGCTCTTCAAAGTAACATAACCATGAAAGCACAATGATGTATGATAGCAATGATAATGATAGATGCTCAAGGATGAATGGTACTTTTTCTTAATAATGATAGCTTGGCAATGATAATGCTTTACTAATAGTGTAGTGTTGATAGTAGTAATTCTCTAGTAATCTAGGGGATATAAATGAATTAAATCTTTGTATGTATATTCGACAAATATTCAACAACTTAAAAAGTAGTAAAATTTCTTATAAAAACACCTTTTTCTTCAAAATTTTGTTACAACATACCTATACACATTGCATTGTGCACACATACATATCTATACACAAACACAAGATGCCAAGTTTGCATGCATATACACACACATACATATCTATACACATACAATCACATATTTTTGTTTCACTTATTATATCACGATATCATATTATTATCAATCATGTATGCGTACCAATATTAAGTTTAATTGTTTAACTATTAAGTATGCATATCAATAATACGGTTATACCATTAAAATTTGTGTATGTAATGAGCCAAACTCCCTAGAGCCAGGATTATTATAGGTTTCCCAAGTTTGACAATGTTATTTGTCAAACTAATTTAACTATCTGGACTGAAATAACTAAACTCCTTGTAAATGCACAGTAAAAATATAATACCTCCAGATTGATGAAATTCAGATACCAACAGTTGGTATTACAGCACAGACAAAACATTATAAGTTCTCATCAAATTGTGATAAACCCCTTGGGGTTAACTTCTGATGACGCGTTCAAATTAAAGACTCAGAAAGATACAGTCCTAGTTTTTCTTGGAATTGGCTTTTATTAACATAACCAGAATTCAATACTATTCCAATGTTATTGCTTCAATACAACAATCAACAGAATAACAACAAAGCATTCAAGTTCTCAGTTGGAAGGGAATTATGTTGCAAAATCATATATTTTAATTGTCTCTGAACAGAATTATGCATATTCGAGAAAAGGTAGCAATATATGTTATTCATTCTTCATGTAGATAACAGAGATTAATCATGCACTTGGAAATATGCAGTGAATACAGAGAGCATTCTGACCACCTTCAGATTACTTGCAATTGAGGCAATAGTTTGAGAAAACATAGGTGTTTGATTGCATATGATATTTAGCCCATAGTGATGATATATTAACTTCTGCCACACGCCCTGGATGGTATTCCGTAACACAGTCTTTGCGAAGGATATAGAACTGGCAGATAATATAATAATCCACCTTGATACGACTTCATCATAAGACAATGTGACTGACTTCAGACATGACAGATTCTTCCTTGTTAATGTACCTTTGTCCACCTTGAACTTCCACGGCAATGAATAAGCTTCCCAAATGCATAAACATACCCGCACAATCCCGATAAATACCTTCCTGAATCTCAGAATGACAACGCTTTGCCACAAACAGGGGTCTCGACTCCACCGCCCTTAGCATCTTTTATCCATGCTTTTCTTTAGTAATAGTGCCATCGGGCAATCACCATCCTCATATCACCAGCGGTAAAGAAGATCGAGGTGATTCAACATTGCGCACAACAGGACACCCAAGGCATCGGGTCATCTCCAGTCGTCTCGCCCCACACACCAGACACGAACCCAATAATAGATACCTTCGAAATACTTCTACGTCTAGTCATGGAAGCAGCAACAAAGACCATTACCATTAGATGTGTATATTCCCATACCAATGAATGTTGTATTGAATGTATATTCCAGCATCTATATTCTATTATGCCTAGATAGATCGTTCCACCACTAGCGGCGTCAACGGGATGTTTGTCTAGTCCTCAATGAATCGCAAATAATTATGTTCACGGCATTGCTTAGTAAACTGTATTGAGGAACTCCAATGTTGTGTATTCTCCCACAACCAATACGCAAGAAGAAAGAATATTCATCGGCACAATATATATGTATTAGACGTGAAGCCAACACCATTAATGTTTGAGCCTTGATAACAATCCAACCTCCACGCCAACTCTCATAAGTAATCTGACATTTACATAGAATAAGAAATTCAACGAATTATGCCTTGACTGGGTTTTCATCCAAGTCAAGCCTTGAATCCGAGAGTTTTCATTCTCAGATTTCCCCAATTCAAAAACCAGACATAATACAAAAATCCGTGATGAACTTGTGTCGGCCCTCAAAGCCCATATAACTTCGCCACATTCAGTTTTGGTAACTGATTTATTTAAATATAAATGGCTTATAAAACTTTAATTTCAATATCAAAACATTTCATATAGCCATAAATATTAATTAATTAATTAATTAAATAATTAAAATGTCTTCTAAAATAATTAAAGACAATTTTAATATTTAATTAATTAGACCAATTCCTCTTTTGGGCGTATAAAATTAAGGGACATCATAGTGTATAACTATATACAAACATAAAATATTCATTATGATAATGTTCATTAATTTGTTTAATGTTTAAAAATTTACACATCATCAATATACACAAACTTGTCGATTGTGTATGATAATTTGTAATATCAATCGACAGGTTTGTGTATATTGATAATGTGTTACCAATAACACTGTAGCATAAACAATAAAACTAGTCCAAATCATGCCAAAAAACTAGTCCAAATTGCATCAAAGGATGCAATGTTTGTAAGGCCCACTAAATGGGGGTTTTATAAGCACCAAGTCGTGTCATACACACATCCAAAATGTGTCAATTGTGTAAAAACAAGGGTATGAAAGGCGTGTTTCATCTGTTCTAGGGTTTTCCACTAGTACTTTTGAGGGTTTTTTGCGAGTTTTCTGAAAAAAAAGTGGCAATTTTTTCTTTTTTGCATCCTAAGCCGAGAGTACTTGCCCAAGCAAAAAATGGGAGAGTTCTTAGCTACTTGGCGATTAATTGTAGAGTATGTAATCTATGGGACAATCTATCTATAAAAGGGAAGTGAAAGCAAATGAGAACCCACGTAAGGTGGCATAAATAAGGATAGTCAAATGCAGCCATCTTGATTTGCAACTATACCAATCTCTATGTGAAGAGAGTTTCTGGGAATGAAAAATAGTTGATTTGTGCAAGCCAAGTTCAATTATCCACATTATGTATGCATGACAACACTAAGGGTATACAATTGATATTGCATAGTATGACTTTGTTTCTGGATGAAAAATAGTTGATTTGTGCAGGCCAAGTTCAATTATCCACGTGTTGTATACATGACAATACTAAGGGTATACAATTGATATTGCATAGTATGACTTTGTAATATATTCATCTGGTAATCTTTTTCTAACTGTATACCAATATTTTTTTAAATGAAATCATCAGCATAGAATTAGTGATTGGTTGAGGCATTGAATTGGGCAAGGGAGATTAAATGTTCAAATCCTACAAAGGCAATTTTTTTGAACAAAACATTATATATTTGATTGGTAACGGATGGCTTGGTATACAATTTCAAGTTGGAGGTCATGTTGCACAAACGGTTGTTGTTGCACCAAAAGATCAACTTGTTAATGCCCCATACAAGTGCTAGAGTTAATGAATCCATAGGAGGTGGTTAAGCCATGTCACGAACTCGAGTGTTGCACTACACAACACAAGGATACCGAGGGTGTACACCTTCCAACAGGTTAATAAACAAAAGAGGAAAATAAGGGAAAGAAAGTCAATGAATCCATGGGGGGCGGTTAAGCCATGCCACGAACTCGAGCGTTGTGTTGCACAACACAAGGAGACCAAGGGCACACACTTTGCAACAATCCCCCCCACCCCCCAACGCAATTGAGGGATTTGAACATGTGACCCAGGCTCTGATACCAATTGTTGCACCAAAAGATTGACATGTTAATGCTCGATACAACTGCTAGAGTTAATGAATCCACAGGAGGCGGTTAAGCCATGTCATGAACCCGAGCGCTGCGCTGCACAACATAAGGAGACTAAGGGAACACGCCTTGCAACAAGTCAAAGTTTCAAATCTCATACTTATTTTATTTACTTTCACAAATAATTTTTTATTGTCATTCATGTAAAGGTGCATTATTGATGGAAATTGCCACTAATGTCTGCCTATGGCTTTTATCTTGCTTTGTGAGAAGTTTTCAAAGAAATAGGACTTTTAAATTTTAATATATATATATATATATATGTAACTTGGTAGGGGTAAGGACTAAGTAGGTCCCAAAAGAGATTGAGGCACAAGAGGTTGGGGGAATTTACCCATCTCAAGCTACCTTCTCACTTCAAGATGGCAGATTGTGTAAGAAGCACCACCACATTTGTGCCCTTTCTTGGAGTAAGGGGGCTTTGTAGGATATACAGATAGTGTAACCTTTAAATAATATAGCTAGTGTATATATATTTATTTGTTTTGTGGATGGTGTAGTCATTGAAATAGGTATGATTAGGCATAATGTCTGAAGCCCAAACAATAAGGTAAATCTGATTTTTAACCTTCCATTCAACTTTGACCCCCTAACGTTGACATCATTCTTCCATGAAGTTGTGTGTTGGTCCATCCTTGTTTGATATCATCATTGTATAGTTATGGTCATCTTTTTTTTGGTGTTGCATGCAAAGTCATGCCTGTTGTCATCATCTTTGTTGAACCCAGAAAATTTATAGCCCAGAAGCCTTTTCATTGTTGGAGCTTCCCCTTCAAATTTGCCCCTTGTATCTCATTAAAGCATGATTTCAAGTCAACCTCTAAAGTCTTACAAGCCCAACCATAGGTTTTTGGCATGAGTTCTTATTAAACATCAAAGTTCAATGGTCATGTCATGTCTATTTTTTATTGATTTCCTTTGTAACTCATCAAAATGGCTTGGAAGGCCACGTGGTTGCTAGAAAAGGGCCTAGCATGATAGGAAGGGGTAATAATAGTTGGTGACACTATAGTTTCATTGATTGAGAGGATTAGAGCACAATTCTTAGTGCACGATTTGAGTGGTTTTCATTGGCAAGTGGTTGTAAGTAGTTAGGGTTTCATTTATAGCCTGATTTGGCCATGCACCTACCAAAAAAGCCTTAAAATCATTCTTTATGACTAGAAAGATGTGGATTCTATGACGACAAATGTCATGACAATGTTGGAGTTATTGCAAGTGATCCTTTTCTTATAAGGGGGCAATCTTTCATGTCTTTTGGGATATGATTCTTGCATTTTTTTTAGATTTCTTGTGATTCTTCACACGGATTTGAGTGATTAATGAATATTTCCACAAAGGATCTTCATGGCAGGATTTCAATGATAGTTGGCATGTTCTTCAATTATATAAAGCAACATTTTGAAGGCTTAAGAGCGTGTTCATGAAGTCTATAACATGATTCCTCCTTGCACACTCTATCAACCTGATTTTTATGCCCTAGTCGTCTATGTAAATCCTTTTGTCATTCATGGAAAGGGGGCTGGTTTGAGTTCATCTAAGTGAACTCATTTAGGCTATGTAGAAGACTATAGGTAACACTAGAGTCCATGAATGTAATACATTGATAAATTTGTATAAGATTTGTGGTTTTGTAAATTTTATTGAACAAATCAATATAAGACATCTTTTATGTTGAGTTTGTATTCTATCTCCATAGTTTGTAGAATAGATGCATTCTAGTTTGCATTCATCCCAAAACATCAAAAATACCAAAAATAGAAAATATCCAAAAAACCAGAAATCAATCCATTATCCACCAACTTATCCATCCAAACCATCCCATTGCCAATCCTAATTCAAACCCACAACCATGTCTTCATTTTACCTTGAGATTTGTCATAGTCAAATTAATAACCTCACATTTACTCAATACCAACAAACCACAATCCCTAGTCATCCATCCATCTCTCATCCATACCAACAACCAATAAGCTCTAGCCATCCATTCATCTATCCTCAATATCAAGAACCATTTAACACCATCCAAATCATTCCTCAACACCTAACCATATCATAAATACCTATCTCACATGCATATCCTAAATTTTCATCTCCATCACCAAACCAAGAAATTCTTATAGCATCCACATCATATTCTAATCCATCATCCATAGACATTGCAATCCACTCTGTCACAATCCACAAAACTATACAATAAAACCTCATTTGTCGATGATCTCTTAAGAAGTATAGCAAGGAATGTCTAACTTTGATGTGAAAAAAAGTTAGGCAATCCCATCATATGACTAATCCTACATCATCCAACCCTCTTCTACCATCATTCCCTCCATCACCTATCAAGCTAACTCAAGAGGTTCCTCTCCAAGATCCCAACCCATCCAATAATAATCACATCGACAATATCTATAGCTCACGTGATGAGAAATTAGACATGTATCAAGATAATTTTCCCAAGTAAGATCAAAACCAGTTACCTATGTCTAGAAATGGACATAACTATTGTGTGGACTCACAACACGCCCCAAAAATTTAAGGCTTGGGGACCCAAGTAAAAAATTAATGCTTATTGTAGGTGCAGGTTGGCAAAGGATCATCATAGGCCCATGTTAAAGTGGAAGTCTTTGAAATATTTCGTGTTTTGAGTGTACTAGGTGTCAGGTGTACTAGATACCGGGTACCAGAAAGCCAGGTTGGTTGGAATGTTTAATTCAAGGTTTGGTAAGTTGTTGCAGTCTGAAAATGAAGGTTCGAGAATTGTGAAGGTTCCGATGGTAATTGGGATTTGGGTAAATTTTGTTCCAGTAAAAGCTGAAGTTTGTCAGGTGTTGGGTACCGAGTAACAATGCATTGATGTCGAATGTTAAGGTTCATTGTTTAGTTTTTCCTAGGAGCTTAAAATGTCTGGTAACCCACCTAAAGGGATAATTACACAAGAATGCATTAAAAGTGCGCTATTTATGATTTGTTTTAAAATGATGATTTATTAATGATGGTTTTATTTTCATAAGAATTTTATGAATATTGTTTAAAAGGGAATGATATATGGAATTTTATGTGCATGAGGAATGGATTGTGATGCCATATTCGAGTATGGACGGCCATACAAATTTGGATCGCGAGTAGTACACTTCGGGAGTCCGTGCGAAAGAGGAGCTTGAGATGAAGAAATATTGGGAAACTAGGTATTACGCATGCGGTGAAGGAGAGTACCTTGATCTAGGGTGATTCACTTCTGAGTGTTTTACGCCCGAGTCAGAACCTGGCTGTGGGAACAAAAGTGTTGGTGGATTGGGGTATCTATATTTGGTTCCACCTGATCATTTTGAATATCCAACATAGGAAGTTCCTACATTTTGTTTGATAAATCTACTCGGCCCCAAATTGATGCCCTGACTACATTTTAAAGATACAGGTCCCAAAAAGTTTATAGTGTTGAAGAAGGTTGACATTCGTTGACTTATTCAGAGGTTCTCCTGCCAGTTTTCATATGCCACTTGCCTTGTGATTTGTTCTCTCATGTATTGGTTAAATTTCCTGAGCATCTTGTTCTTATAAAAGGCCAGGAGATGTTTCATTTTAAGTTCAGAATTTGTTGATGTCGGAGAACCAAAACTTTTTCAAGTTTTGTTCTTTTTCCTATTTTTTGTTCCATTCCAGATTAAAAACTTGTATATTTCATTAGAAGTTAACTAATATTAGAGCCAATTTCAAAGCTATTTCCTAATATGAAATCTTACGTAGCTGATTATTTGTTCCTATCAGACAAGACTATGTGTTGTGTCATTTAAGGGTGCATACTGACACTATCCAATGGCAAATAATCCCCCTTTTCTTTGAACTCTTGCATCATTCTATGTCTAGCTGTGAAACAATCTAGATACGTATGGAATGGTTTGCTTTGATTTGGTTACTTCTTGAAGCATGTGTGGATAATACCTGGGAGAAATTTTACTTTCCCAGTAATTTTTTATTCTTTATTTTAGAATAGATGTAAGTTATAGAAAATGTTCCAAAAAAATAATGAATGCATGGAGTTTGATAACAAATCTTTTGCTTCCATGAAATTGTTGAATGCTTAATGCTAAATCTACTTGGATAAGTGCAAGTTATTTGAATTTCATGAAATATTGTTGCAAATCTGTTGATTTCATGAAGTTATTGAATGACCGGACCGAGATTATTTTCGTATCTCAATGATACTAACCAATACCTTAAGGACTGCTTACCCCTCGTGTTTAACAACATTATCACAATGAATCCTGAGCGAACCTAGTGCATCCAAACTTGACATAAATGAGACTTAGGATTAAGTTGAGTTAGCCTTAGATTTATGTTTTCTTGGTGGAGTCTTTCAAGAAAGATGGGTTTCCGTAGTGTCTCTGTGAGAATTTTATCTGCCTATTGGTATGCGACTAACATCCATGTCAATAGGAGTGGCGTTAGGAGGGCTTGAACCTTCAAAATTTGGAGTTGGTATTGTTGTCCTAGTTTCGGATTGGAAATCTGCTTGTGAGGCGAAAGCTTAAGCTTGTTTGAAGTGGGGGGTAAAATGGAAATTGATAAGCTCCAAAAAATCCTTAATCGAAAGCTTTATCCCTTAAGTTTGTTCACTTTTGATAGGGTTATTAAGTGCAAGATTCACGATACAACTGATCATAGTGATCTTGACTGTGATATTTTTTAACTAGGGTAAGTTTGGCCGCCTATAATGTAATTTCATTAACGAAGGCATCCTTAACTGCGAAAAGAAAGGAGCCATTATTGGAAAGAGGTTTGAATTTTAAAAAATGCCTAACCCTAGTGAAACTGGAAATATTGGAAATTTAACCGTTAGATCAAACAAATTCATTAACCATAATTGGCATGAGGAAATTTCAAAAAATTTGCAGGAAAAGAAGCAAAGTCATCAAGATTTGGAAACATGTTTGAAGCATGAATGTGAAAGGAATGAGTCACCGATCTTTACACACGTGGAAGGTGATAAGAAAGAGAAAGAGCGGGGGAAACGAGCAGGAGACACATGCTTTTTTCCCCTAATTGCAAATCCACAACCTAAAAGGGAAGAGATTCTTGATTTTACACAAAATATAGAGTATCAAGTTTTTACTTTCTCTATTTCTAATGATAGTGTGAATTGTATTAATATTTGGTCTAATATTGAAATAAATAGTGATGTTGAGATCAAAGACAAGACCAAGAACCGAAAGAATCTCAGAGAGAAAGAAAATCAAGAAATGAATGCAGTCATTTGTGGAACAAAACATAGTAAAATGGAGAACCATTAACAAGGACTAGAAGAAGGTACGAAGTCGAGAAGACAATGAAGGTGTGTGTAATCGATCATTAATGAGGTTGTTTCCATACATTTTAGCCAAATTATTGGTGAGTTTGCATTCAAATTGTCAAACGCAAAAATAAAAATAAAAATTGTCACTATAGTAGGTTATCGAAGATTTATTTTAGTGAATTTAAAGATAAGCCTGCTAAAATTCGGACAAAGAGCATCATGAAGATAGTAGTAGAAATTAGGGTAAATTGCTTAATAAGGGTTAGTTGCTGATTAGGGTAAATTTTAGTTTGTTAAGTTAATTTTCTCTAGTAGGGTTTTTTTGTTTGCTTTTTGGTTTCGTTCCCAACATTAATGAATTCTACTTAAGCTAAAATACATGAGAATTGAATTCTTAAAACATTGTATTGCAAGTTAGAAAAGGTAAACCCATTTAGAATAAATACACGCTTGAGTACAGAAAAGAAAAAAATTCATTATATTTCATATGTACATGGAAAATACAAAATTCTCGTTGTAGAAGAGCAAAAAGAGACAAAGGATGTCACGTTGGAATAGTGGATGGGTTTGTCAATCAATTTGGGTCACTTCATCCATAAGGAATGTGTACCCAAGTAAGTGTTGTCCTTATGGTCTTCAATGTTGGGGGTATGCAAATTAGTAAGGAAATGTTGAAGAGGAGCTACTTCCCTATGCTCTAGAAATTGCAGAATGTCATCAACAGAAGGGATTCCCATAGTCGGATGAGCGATAGAGAGAACATGGTCCAAGTTCCCCAGAAAGTTAGGTTGTACTATCATCACTCCTACAGAACGAACTTTAGCTATTGTGAGGCCGAGGTCCAGAAGCGAAGTTATAGAGAGTGAAGCCAGGTCTGAATTCAGCCTGTAATATGCTCTGGAATTCACATAAGCTTCTTCGAGAACCATGATTTAGTCGTTGGAGTTCAAAGAACGAAAAATTTTCCAAGCCTTTGGGTCGTAATTCTATTAAGAAAGTCATTTTGGCGACAAACACAAGTGAGGGAAATGGGAGTATCCATAGCCTGGAAGCAAGAAAGCACAAGTAGAGTGAAAAGAAAATTGAAGAAATTGAAAGAAGTGAAGAAATTGAAGGAAAGTGTGGAATTTATAGAAAGTCGTGAGCAATCTGCAGTACATAGTTGCCTGGATAGAGAATCTTGGGAATGTAAGTTGAGGTGGCAACATGACACTTTTCTCCAGAATTAAAAGAAATCAAATAAATTCTCATGAAGTTGGTGGCCATTGCTTCGAATTTTTCCAGTACGAAGATCACGAATCGAGCAAAATGAAGATTTCAGAATTAAATGGCGGTCATTTCAGTTTAATCTATTGAGTCATATTAATCATGAAAATGTCTAGGTGTGCTATAAAAAAAGGAAAATTAAGCCGGTGAGGTGGCACATGTCAACATGTGGAGAGCTTGAAGGAAGCAATACATGTGTGTTAAAGTGTGTGAATTAAATGCAGAGTATGATGGTTGGGCTTAAGTATAATCATGACAAGTCTGATGAATTAATGTTAGTGCAACACTGTGAAAATTGAAATTGTCGGCCGAGTTTATTTTAGCGAGTTGCCATAAAATTGAAATGGAAGGGTGGTCACCGAAATTTCTAAATATAGAATTAATTTGGTGATTTGATAACTTGTTGCTAAATTCTAACTTATGTTTATTTTTTCGAGAAGATAGTGAATTGCAGTTAACTGAAATTTGGCATAAGGATGGTAAAGTTTAGCCAGAAAGTTGCACATACAGGGAATAATTAACTGAGTCTTTTGGGAATTAGTGAAACGATGAAGGGATCTGCATTGAATTAAAAATAAAAAAGCAACCTCTGTTGCCGCTGTAATTCCCAACCTAATAGCAGGCTTCGTTGCCTGCAAGTTGAAGCAAAAGAGCTTACAAAGAAATATCAAATGAAAAAATGAATATCAAAGAAATATCAAAAGAGAAAAATTCAACTCTTTAGGCTATCCAAATATCTCTAGTTGGGCTATAGATGTCTAATTAGCATTAGAGCTATGTTTGGGGGAATTACAGAGATAACCTTGTCAGGACTATGGACTCTTGATTAGCAGCAAGGCTCTATCCAAGGTTGGATTTGGAGGATTACTAAATTATGTAGTTCAATGTTAATGAGCTAGTTTTTATACCAAGTTCCAGAGACATGAATTAATCAGAGCACACACCGATACTTTCCAAATGAATTTTATAATTTTTATCTTAGAATTCAGGTAAAGGTAAAGAGTTATTATTGAAAAGATATGCTTAAGTTATAATTTATAGCAGGTAATCAAGTCCCGAGTTTTTTTTTTTTAATTTAGTTTTGTTGGTTGCAAGTTGTGTGGTCTCATAACACACCCCAAGAATATTAGGCTTGAGGACCCATGTAAAAAATTAATGCTTATGGCAGGTGTAGGTTGGAAAAGGATCACCGAAGGCCCATGTTAAAGTGAAAGTCTTTGAAATAATTCGTGTTTTGAGTGTACCAAATATCGGGTATTGGAAAGCTAGGTTGGTCGGAATGTTTAATGTAAGGTTTGGTAATTTGTTATGGTTCAAAAATGAAGGTCCGAGAATTGTGAAGGTTTTGGTGGTAACTGGGATCTAGGTAAATTTTGTTCTGGTAAAAGATAAAGTTTTTTGGGTGTCGAGTACCAGATAACAATGCATTGGTGTCGAATGTTAAGGTTCATTGTTTAGTTTTTCCTGAGAGCTTCAAATGTCTTGTAACCCGCCTAAAGGGATAATTATGCGAGAATGCATTAAAAGCGTGTTATTTATGATTTGTTTTATAAGGATGATTTATTAATGATGGTTTTATTTTCATAAGAATTTTATGAATGTTGCTTAAAAGGAATTTTATTAATGAAAGTTTTATTTTCATTAGAGCCAATTTCAAAGCTATTTCCTAAGCTATTTCCTAATATGAAAACTTACGTAGCTAATTGTTTGTTTCTATCGGACAAGACTATGTGTTGTGTTGTTTAAGGGTGCATATTGACACTATCTGGTTGCAAATAATCCCCCTTTTCTTTAGACTCTTGCATCATTCTATGCCTATCTATGAAGCAATCTAGTGATGTATGGAATGGTTTTCTCTTGTTTGGTTATTTCTTGAGGCATGCGTGGATAATACCTAAGATAAATTTTACTTTTTCAGTAATTTTTTATGCTTTATTTTAGAATAGATGTTTAAATTTCAAAAAATGTTCCAAAAAAGCAATGAATGCATGGAGTTTTATAACAATTTTTTTGATTCCATGAAATTATTGAATGCTTAATGCTAAATCTACTTGGCTAAGTGCAAGTTATCTAAATTTTATGAAATATTATTGAAAATTTGTTGATTTCATGAAATTATTGAATGACCGGACCGATATTATTTTTGTTTCTCAATGATACCAGCCAATATCTTAAGGACCATTTACCTCTCGTGTATAAAAAAATTATCACAACGAACCCTAAGTGAACCTAGTGCATCAAGACTTGACATAAATGAGCCTTGGGATTAAGTCGAGTTAGCCTTAGATTTAGGTTTTCTTGGTGGATTCTTTCAAGAAAGATAGGTTCTCGCAGTGTCTCTATGAGAATTTTATCTTCCTGTTGGTGTGCGACTAACATCCACATCAATAACATGTCTACCTCATATGACTTCATTAGAGGACGTCTTGAAGAAGCATTCCCACAAGAAACATCCATCTCTTCTCCCATTCCTTCATCCTCGAAACCTTTACGTCAATATACATCATCCCCATCAACTAAATCATCCACTGATAACACCTTCTAGTATTTCCCCCAAGGGCTATCCACAATAGATGAACCACTATTCGATACAAAACCATTACATAATCATGAAATTTTAGACCCAATATCATCATGCATCATATCACCCATCATGCCTACTCCAAAAATTCCTATTCAAATTCCATTACCACCATGCCCACAAATTGAGACTGCCCAAGGTTCCTTTATTCTTACCACATTATTTGAGATCAATCTATTTTAAGAACACAATCCAAAACATCAAGAAGAAATCCCTGAAATGAGTCAAGATCAAGTTATTGAAATCCTTCAATCTCATCTTGTCGTTGATCAAGATCCCATTATTCCATTGCATGTCATCTATGACCTGCAAACTAACATTGACCCCATCCATAGTCCACTCACCTCCACTTCTATAGATGGGATACTTGCTTCTACTGGACACATAGATGATCTTCCTCTAGAACAAGAGTCTCCTACTCTAGAAATATTTGCAAATGATCAAGCTATAGCTAAATTCACAAGACTTTATGGTGACATTTTAGAAGATCACCATGAAGAAGGTTTTCACATCAACTTTGAAGCATCAATATCTTTTGAAGAACCATCATAATCTAATATTTTGCAAAATTAGGTCGAAGATACCCATTAGGAGGCTATCCCACATATAGATGAAGCACTAATATCCTATCAACTTGGATCACTCAGATTTGTTAAAGAAATCCTTTTTACCAATGAGAAGATGACAAACATTGATGATTCCCAACAACACAAAGAAGAGTTAGCATCTTGATACTAGGATAACAAATATCCTATTGCAAACAAGATTTTTCAAAGAATGTAGTATAAAGAAAAGATATTAGGCCTACATGAATAGGGTATTCTAGAACCAATATAATTTTTTGATATCTTAAATATCAAGTACTTGGTTATTCATCAATCGAGAAATATAAGAATGCTAGTGGTACCACTACGATACTGGGGGCAACTGCATTTGATGCAAACATTAAAATAGTTGTTATGAATGGTCCTTATCATAAGGTTGTTGCCAAAACTCCACCCATCCACATAATAGACCATCATTCCCTAATTATTTTATCCACTAAAAGGGACCAACAAAATAAAAATATTTTTTACAAAGAAAAAGATCAAAGTCAAGCCATTAGAGCTAATAAATCTAAAAGTCAAAGTGGATACATAAAGTCAAAATGGATCTCAAAGAAAATTGAATCATGTAACATATCCAATCAACATCCAAATCCAAATACTATAGTCAATGAAACTATTGATCCATATCAAAAAAAGGCCTTCAAACTATCAAAAAAATTCCACCTCCTTCAAAGAAGACTTCAATACTAACACACAAGGTGTATGGAAAATTTGGTCCTAAACATACTCAAAATATTGCATCCACCCTCCATCATTCGCCATCCAAATTTTGGAGAATAAAAAATCCTATGTCCAAACTACCAAATTGTTCATCTACATCTTATATCCCTCACCAAAATACAATATCTTGCATAAAATCCAAAAAACCCAAATCATGCATTCATCATGTCTTGGCAACAACACTTTATCATAAGGACTCTAATGGCACTCTATCACAATGTGCACATTTAGATAAGGTCAACTCAAGTATAAAAAAGGATCACAATAGCATTCATTGGTTGAATACAAGTGCTACTATTTTGGTGAAGCAACTCCTCAAGGCAGGACATTATTGTCACACTATGACAACATTTGCATCAAGACCACCAAGTGGTCTAGCATGATCAATGATCATTCAAAATTTAAAAACTAAAAAATAAAGAAAAAAAGTTAAGAAAAAATAATTCATCCAATAGTGAAAACAATTCTTATGGCACTTTGGGCAAGTATCATGTTGAAAACCTGGAAAATAGGAATCATGTGTAAGAATCAAACATCCATATGCACCATCCCAGTTGGGAGAAACTTATCTTATCCGTAATAAATCTATGATCCATCTATTCCACTTGCATCCATCTTCCCTATTCATCTTGATCTTGATAAAGACTAGGGGCACATACTTCAAAACATGCTTTTGGAAAATCTTGACAAGTCATTTTCCTTTGACCATATACTATCTTATGTCATACCCTCACCCACATCAGTATCCAAACATTTTTCTTGGGTCAAACATGTTATCTTATTATGAGATAGCCCTTGGAAGTAAATCCTTTATCCCAGATCTATTGGCACAATGCATATCCTTAACATATCCTTTCCCATCACATTCCCCATATTGCTAGACACTGGGGGAAGGTACTTACATCTTGCTTCATAATAAATCTTGATCTATGTCTTCTACATCACTTTGTGATCTAGGCATCATCCAAACAATTCAAACAATTCCATATTAGTTGCATCTTGCTAATGATTCAACATGATATCAAAATATTCAACAATCTTGTTCCTAGTTGTGCTACAATCAATCATTATCTAATCAATCAATCATCATCTTGGGATGTATCCTTCCCAATCCTCATGTTGTTCCTATCTTGACAACACTATCCTTGCATTGTTGTGTATCCTCAACAATGTTATCACTATCAACAATCACTTAATTAGATCAATCAATTTTAGCTTGGCTAGTGATAAAATCTCAAAAGGTCTGTGATATCTACACATCGATATCTCTTCACCATTCATCCATATCATCAACATAAAAAAACTAAAAACATTAAACATTCCTTAAAATGCAAAAAGATCCAAATATTCTTGAAATTTTAAAAACATTCAAATATTTCTAAAAAATCTAAAAAAATAGTCATAAAATGTCAGAAAAATTCAAAAATAATGTCAATCCATGGTATCGAACTACGTTACCTTTGTGCATGTACATAGGCAAGGAAAATCATTGATGAGCCCCCTAGGCATAGGTCAATCCCTTAGGGTTCGTCATAGTCAAATCTTCATTATAGTCCACATTTCCAAAATAAAGTGTCACTGGTCATGGTTAGTCGAACTACATTTTCTTTGTGTGTATCACGTAGGAAAGGTTGTCATTAATGATACCTCGAGGCATAGGTCAATCCCCTAGGGCCTGCCACATTAAAATTTTAATCACAATCCAAAATTCTATAATACAACTATCCCTTGTGAAGAACTAATAGGTCGGTAAAACACAAATGGAATATCTTACAGAAATTGAGCTCAACAAATCACGAAACAACAGATGAACTATTAAACTAGCTTGCAACCTGGCTGATCAATTGCCTACATATCTACCAATGAAATCCGCCTATCATTGTCAACGTATTAGTTGTCTTATACAGGTTGTTACATCCTCAAAATCAAACCAGGTGTCTTATACAAGGTGTCTCATTCCTAGAATCAGACACAATCCTATCAAAACACACTCATCTTTGGAAAGAATATCTAAATGACCATTGACGTGTTTGTTCTAGTTATGATGTTGGAGCATCTAGTGGTGTAAAGGAAATCTTGCATCACCCAAAAATATTGTATTTTCATTTTTTTGTAGTTTCCTTTAGTTGTTTTGAGGCCCATGGAGACACATGCAATCTTTGGGATAGTCAGAAGTTTGAAACAACCAAAAATAATCACCTACTATTTTTAGTAATTTGGCCTATTTAGGTTTCTATGGACATGAAAACTAACCCTAAGGAGTAAAATTGAAAAATAAAATTATTGGTGAAAGAATCATCTCAAAATCCTGTATTATTTAGAAGATATTAAATTTTTCATCCCGAGGAATTTCTCCAATGAAGTTTCAAACTCAAAATTGAGGACCTTAGAATCCTTAGAACAAGTTGAAAGTGTTGATCTTATGGATCTTGGGAAAGTATGTTGTAGATCTCTTCATAATCTTTCCAATGATATATTACAATTGAAAATCCAACGGTCAGATCAAAATTTATGACCCCGAGAAGTTGTAACTATATAAAAATAAAATAAAAATATTCTAGAGTTGCAAAATGGACAATGGAATTTTTGGTGCCAAAATAGGGTTACACCTTCTAGAATATTCTAAGGCACTTACACTTCTAGGATAAAGATGGAGAATAGAGGTTATAGAAGGGAGCTCCCATAGTGCAGATCATGGTTTTTGGCTTGCAGATTTATGTAATGAGAAGGTCCATGTGGCTGTAATATGTTATTTTTTGAGTATTGTAATTTCACTTCGTCAAGATAATAGAAAGAAAGTGTTTCTTTCTGCAGTTTCTATTTTATTTCTCTTGTTTAGTTGTGTGTGTGGCTTTGTAAGGGGAGCACCCTTCATCAAGTTAGTCTTATATTTTTATCTGATTTATCTTATGTTATGGTCTTATGCTACTCGAGGATATCTACAAGTGACTAGAGGAGCGATGATGGATTATCTTGATAATATGGTTGGGACAACTAAGTTCCTTGTGTGTGATTGGGGTTCCATTTGGCATAATCAAAACATCCTATGTAGATCAAAGGTTAGCTAACACTTTCTTGCATCAAGATTAACATGCTCTATGGTTATTTCCTCACATATTCCAACAAAGTTCTATTGTCACTAGTATGAATCTGGGCACTCCTTTTCTAATGTGTCTGAATCATTGACAAACAAATACTAACACCACCAAGATTTGTCTCAACTTGGTGTACACATATCCACTTGTCCATCTATCATAATCTTTAGGAAAATAGAAACAAAAGTTGTCATCACAATTTATGCTTTGGTGTGCATACATATGCTTGTCACATAATAAAACACTCTATGATGATAAAACATGCACTAATGAAAGTTCAAATACTATCATCATACATCAATATTAATTTGGATGGATGATCCATCTAACCATTCTTCACTTCTTACTAACCTTCTCTTCTAGTTAGCATTTTATTTGTCAGTCCTCACACCTAAACAAATAATTTTTTATTTTTTTTGGAATTTTGAAAATTTGCATTTTTTTTTTTGAGGGGGCACCATGCTATCCATAATTTATAGTGTAAATAAAAATAATTGCCTCTTTTTTCACTATTACGTATTTTAGCTACTAGCTCAAATAGGTAGAGTTGTTATGTTTTACAAGTGAAAAGAAGGTACATTTTATCTACTATGTTACATTCATGTGCATAAACAAAATCAGAAGACTACAATACTACATTGCATTATGCAGATGCATATAACATAGGAGAACTGCACAATCTTTTCAAAAGAAATGTAGTCTTTATTGATAATAAAAATGGATGGTGTCCCACACAATCCGTGGGGCTGACTATCAGAATGCATATAATAGAAAACATTATACATTTATAGATACAATAGAAAATAAATGCACATAAAGAGAAAGGGGACCCATCATTGCCTAAATGACGAATCCCGGTTGCTTTATTTTGCATCATCTTTGGTCCCTCTCACTTGTCCTGCTTGCTCTCCTTGCTACTCCTAGGTTCCCTGCATTTGAAATGAAAGTGTTGTTAGAGCAATGAAGGATCACCAATCAAAATATGTGCATACATCTATAAGCATATAATCTGATCCTCATGTGCATTCAAATATCCAAGCATACCATAAATGTCCAGGAAAACATGAGAGTGTAATCAAACACACCTATCATATGCTTATTTTTATCTAACATGTTT